>CAJNDT010005971.1:305000-385993 GCA_905221615.1 Symbiodinium sp. CCMP2592
ATTTCCTCCTTGAGTTTTGCAAGTTTCTGGACGAGGTCGGATACATCCGCATGATCCTGTTCTTGCTGCAGTTTTGCTATTTCCTCCTTGAGCAAACCTATATGCCTTTGGCACTGCTCGCTTTCATAGACCAGATCGGAATGGGACTCTTGCTGCCGGATGCCTTCGGAAACCAACCTACCGATTTTGTCGATGAGCATCTGTATCAGCTCGTCCCGGTCATCTGTCCCGGTCCGGAACCGCCAGTCCCGCAGGAGTAGGCAAAGCTTGTCATCGAAGAACTTGTCTTCCGTAGACTCAACATCTGTCAATGACATGTCGTGGGACTTCACAAAGCTGAGCAACTGGTTCAGCGTGACAAGGAAAGTACCATAGCGGTCCTTGTACCGGCACATCCATTCCGACAGTCGCACCTCCATTGCGGGGGAAGGGGAAGCACCTATCTCATCGCGCTGCCCATCCCGAACCGAAGCGGACACTGCTGCGGGCGGTAAGTCCGTCTGTTAAGCTCGAGGTTCCCATGTGAACTCCGATCCCTGAGCCTTTGGAACTTCCAGTTTCGCACAACGTTGTCCAAACCGCCCAAAGTTGAAGCACACACTAAAAACCAACCGTGACTCGAGAACAAAGACACTCCTTGGTGGCCGACTCTACCCATATTAATAACAATACTGGTAATGACAGTAGTATAGTACGACGAGTACTCAAAATTATCGTGATAATATTAGGACTAACAATGAAGATTAATGAAAAGAACAACAAACATGCAAGACCCAGACGCCGGGTCTGTGGGTTTTGAAGATGGGACCCCGATCCCCACCATTAGTTTTCCAGGATCAAGACCCTACCCTAAGGGTCCAGGTATCCCCTTGCGGTATAGGGTTTAGAGTTCCTTAGGGTTTAGTAAACCCTAAACCCTCCTTAGGAGGGTCCGGAATCTTTCAGCGAGAGCCCTTGGTTCTGTTTGGGATCTCAGAAATCCTACGTTTCGAGGTTCCCTAAAGTGTTAGGACCCTTAGGGTAAACCCGAAACCGTCGGATCTTCATTCTTAGGGCAACGGGAAAGCTCAAATGCCCAAAGTGCCCCACCCCGACCATGGAGACGAACCCCGATTACTGGGTTCTTGTTAAGGAACTTAATTTAAGTTACCATAATAAGGAAACCCCATTATTTACGATAGATCCCTATTATGGTAACTTAAATTAAGTTCCTTAACAAGAACCCAGATTACTGAACCCATGCCCTGACAAGGATCCCTCATTGAAGCACGCTGATTATTAGAATCGGATTTACAGTAATCGGTTCTAGGCAGCTAGAGTTATTAATTACATGGCGCATCTAGGACCCGGTCAGCTCGCATGCGCCGCTGGTCTCGCAGAACCGAGGCATCCAGCTGGCGGACCTGTCATTTCAGCGGGGCTGGAATTTAGCGTGCAGAGGGTTGGGGTATGCTAAACCCCCGAGGGTCCAAGTACCCAATAATCATATACTCTCCAAAATCCTAACCTACATAACTTCTATCCTAAAACCGAGTACCTGATTATTGGGTCCTTTGGACCCTTGGGGAACCCGCAACTCAAACACCCAAACCCCGTTTGGCCAGGCTAAGACTTTAGACTGTCGGGGTTAGACTTTAGCGTTTGGGGCCTTTGGATACGATTTAGCCTGAACTCTGAACCTAGAACCCTGAACGGAAGCGGGCGGCTAATGCGACAACTCTGCCCATGAGCTGCCAAGTACTGAGTCATAATCATAATATACTCTCCTGGCTAGTATCCCACATGGCGAATACAACCAAGTACCCAACGATTCGGGCCCTCGCACTAAACCCATAGCTCCAACCCTACCTATAGTCTCCATTGTAGTTCTTTTTTCTGGTTAACCAAAATCTCTATTATAGGATCCTAACCCTAAAACTGGCTAACCAACAAAAGGAACTACAATGGAGACTACGACACAGAGCCCTGATTCATGAACCCTCCTCTTTGAGGGCCGCATTAGGGTCCTTCGTTCTACCTGACAGGTAAACTCTAATCCCCTGCACCCCAAATTTGCTAAGAGGTAAGGACCGGCTCCAAGCTCTCGTGACACCTCAGAATCACCCAGAGACTTCCATATCCCTTATATATAATTAAGGGATATACCTGAAATTATAGTAAGATCCCTTAATTAAGGAATATACCTGAAATTGTAGTAAGATCCCTAATATGGTTTTCAGGTATGTTCCATAAATAAGGTATGTTGGAGTCTCTGGGCAGGTCAATGCAAGATGGAAACATGAAGGCAAGGCTGCGAGAGGAGGCTCCGTCTACCAAAGCCGGGCTGCATGTTCAAGGGATTTCATTTCGGGGCCTTGATTTGCTTCCTTTCTGGGGGCTACCTTACAGGATCCTAGATATGTGTTTGGTAAAGCCAAAAACAGGAACTACAATGGAGGCTGTAAGTACACTAAGGTCTTTAATGGGTGATGAGCGAGAGATCAGTGATAGCTGGAAGCGATAGAGTATGTCTTGATGGGGCTTTGTGCCTGACAGCCATGTGCATCATACCAACTTAGCATGTTTTCTTGGCCAATTACCGACTGGGTGGCCAACACAGGGGCGTTAATAACTAAAAAAGGGTTTGGGGGCCTTATACTATATTCATAATAATGAGCCCCCAAAATGTATTGGTAATCATTTAGGCCCCTATAACCCCTATATTGGTTGCTTTCGTCTCTCTCTTGTTGCCCCCTCTCGTCCAAAAAAGAGGAGACCAAGCACTTGAACATCAACCGAGGGCCGTGCCATTGCCTGCCAACGGCTAGCACGCCACTGGCCGTGGAATGCCTGGCAGCAGTATACCCATAGGCTCCATAGTAGTTCCTCTTGGGGATTACCTCTTAGGATTCTACATATGAACCCCAAAAAGGAACTACTATGGAGAATCTAGGTAGCTTCCCACAGATTCCGGGCATAGAGGAAGCATCGCGCAGAGTCGCGGGTTCGTGATTTGTGCACGGGAGATTTACATTGCCTGCTCCAGCGGGGCATTCTGCGCATGTATAAGTCGCCGGCAGCAGGTGCTTGAGCGGGCCCTACTGCAGGCCACAACCACAGCCACAACAATAGCAACATGAGACGCTTCTGCTATACCGATGTGGCACAGAAAGCCAATGGAACCGTCCATGCGAGACGTACAAAGGAAACTCCGCGTCCGTTTAAGCGATAAGCGTTGGATTGCACTAAGTAGCCTTCACAGCTTTGCCGTGCAATTCTGTACCAAAAATGCAAAACTGTGAACGCTACAAACTCCAAACCTGGAACCGCGCCCCGAAATTGGTCCGGGCAACATAGTGTGGCCTGAGCCAGAGCCATCTGCACCCGGTGCTTCACGATCACTGACAGGATTCGCCTTGGGTTCAAGGGATGCTTGAGGAATTCAGTGTTCAGGACTTGACGGGCTCCCGCCTGAGATGGTTTCGGTTGGGGTTCGGTACCCTAAACGCCTAAACCCCAAACCCCTAAACAACTATAAACCCTAAACTCCTAAACCCCTAAACCCTAATTCCCTAAACTACGAAACCCTAAACCCCCAAACCCCTAAACCCTAAATCCTAAACTCCTAAGCCCTAAACCCCTAAACCCCTAAACCCTCCTAAACCCCTATAAACCCCCAAACCCCTAAACCCCTAAACCCTAAACTCCTAAATACCCTAAACTCTAAACGCCTAAACCCTAAACTCCTAAAACCCAACCCCCCGAAACCCTGAGACCCTGGCAGTCCGTTCCGCATCCTTTGCTGCTGCTCCTGGCGGCCGCGCACCGCCAGCCGGTCCTCTGAGGCAGCCTGGTCTCTTGTAAAGGGGTGGCTTTAGGGTTTATATGGGTTTAGGGGTTAGGGGTTTAGGGTTCTATAAGGTAAAACGGTTGCTTTAAGGGTTCAGGGTTTAGGGGTTTAAGGGTTTAGGGGTTGAAGGTTTAGAGGATTAGGGTGTAGGGGTTGGGGGTTAGAGGTTTAGGGGGGTTAGGGGTTTAGGGGCTAGAGGTTTAGAGGATTAGGGTTCAGGGGTTGGGGATTAGAGGTTTAGGGTTTAAGGGTTATAACAAGTTTAAGGTTTAGGGGTTAGGGGTTTAGGGGTTAGAGGTTTAGAGGATTAGGGTTTAGGGGTTGGGGGCAAGAGGTTTAGGGTTTAGGGGTTACAGGTTTAGGGTTTAGCTGTTAGGGGTTTAGGGTTTAGGTTCCATAACATAAAACGGTTGCTTTAAGGGTTCTATAAGGGTGCCTACCCAAGGGCTCCATAGTAGTTCCTAATATGGGGGCCTTAATATAGAATTTGAACTGGGTTTTGGGGTAATTATACTATACCATAATTGTAGAAAGGAACAAGGCCCCTATACCATGTAGTTTCCTGAGATCCTAGGATTGAAGTCTCGGCTCACTTCCGAAGTTGATTCCTGAAATGCCTCGCATGGCAGCCTACACTTTGACTCTCGAAGGGTTGGAAGGGTTCCCAGAGGGTCCATACACACTACCATTATGGTACTACGTATCCAAAACCATAATGGGCATGGTCTTTTTGGTACCGAATTCCATAATGGTAGTGTAGATGGACCCTCTGGGGCTGTTCAGGACTTAGTTAAAGTCTATAGGCTCGAGGAGGAATGGGGAAAGCCCCAGGCGCTTTAGAAGCCATCTTGCCCTGCCTCAACATGCCCCACTTCAGCGAAGGTCCGCCAACCTCGCCAGGCGAACATACGGAAGCCCATCATGCAAACGAAAATACAAAACTTAAACAGCGTGCGTTCCATGCGAAAGATGTGACATCTTGCACATTTGTTAGAACTTTGAAGGGCGTGGAAAACCTCCACCCTGGCAAGTCACACAGTCCCATTCGGTTTCGGGAAGGCAAGTTAGCCATTGACTGTTGTGCCTCGGCAAGTCCTGAATCCTCCATGCGTTTCAGTTTACCTGGTGAGGGATCGTAAACTACGGAGTCTGCCGACACGGAACTGGCTGCATGTTGCTGGTAGCTCTGATTTGCAAGTTCGGGCAGTCGAATCCATACCAAGTCAGATGAAGTACATCGACAACTGGTACAACAAGTCAAAGCCTCACAAGCATGCAACACCGAAAGCTCTATCGGAACGCCCTCAACACAGAATTTGTCACTAAGGTCCCCGCGCTGTAGTGCAACTCGCCTCGAGTGCCTGCAAGTTCGCTTCATGTTGCGTTTAGCAGTCATGTTACCCGTCAGCAATAAACCCGGCTCCTGCTACGAGGATGCCATTGCAAAACCAATCGAACGACTTCGCTACCTCTACTCTTATGCTTCCGGTATAGGTATATAGAACTATAGAAGGCTATCCGACCCGGGATTCGTATGACGACTATTGCTGCTGCCGAATGCCCAGGCAGTACAAGTGATGGTGGAGTTGCCCTAAACCCTAAACCCTAAACCCTAACCTGGCAATACTGCAGTGACCTCAGGCTTCCTACTGCCCGGTTGGACAACTACCCTAGGGCCCCAAGGCAGTTCCTTTTCGGGGTCCATACATAGAATCCTATAAGGTAATCCCAAAAAAGAACTACTTGGGGGCCTATGGGTATCCATGAAACTCCCTGGCCGTGTCTGGAAACACTAAGGGCTAGCATGGGTTCTTATTGCTGTACGCTCCGATATTGCAACCGAGTGGTTGGCATTCTCCCGCCTTTCGTAGCCAGCAATCGTGCGCAGCAGGAACTGTATTGTAGAAACTCGCTGTGCCTCCAAGCGGCTGGGGGTTTGAAAGTCTAGGTTCAGAACCCTCGGTTCTGCTCTTGGTTTGCAGAAGCCCAATGGGTGGTTGTCAAAATTAAGGTCCCTTTTTGGGGTACCCTGATTAATAGGTGCCGTATTATAATAGGGACCCAAAAAGAGACCATAATTTCGACAACCACCCCCAATGTCACCAGACCCTCAGAGCCACAGCCAGAGGTGGGGTTATAAGTCCCCTAATTTTCGGTATAAGTACAGTTACCCTACTTATAACCCTACTAAAATATAGCTACCCATGAAGTGTGGGGTGTGACTTGGGAGCTGCCCCGCCACAACCCGAAGCGCACCTGAAACTCCCGAAGACGCAGCACGGCTGAAACCCGAAACCGTGAACCTTCCGATGCACCGGAAGCTTCAAGCCCTATGCTTGGAGGGTCGGGGCACTTACTAAGTATGTATTTTTTTATTGAGTTATAAGTACCATAACCCCAAGTAGAGTTTCGTTTAGGGTACTTGTAACTCTAGTTATTACCTACTTACTCAGTCCCCCGACCCTCTGTAGCCTCCCCCTTCCGTGGCAGCGTCCGCCTACTCCAAATACCGAACACCTTCATCAGGCCTTTGCGGCAGTGTCCGCTGCAGAAGCACAGCGCCAAGCATGGAGGAGAGCCTCAACTAGTACTCGCTCCAATTCTACAGGTAGTAATACCAATACTAACACTGATCCCAATCCTAATCCTAATACTATAATTGCTTCCAGCTGCTGGTCTAAATAAGCACGAAGCAGAAACAAGGGCCAGCTCAAGGTTGGGGAGGCAGGCTTGAGGGTCTAAAATTGAGGGCTTAGGGGTTTCAGGATTACGGCTTTCAGGGTTTAGTGTTTAGGGCTTTAAAGGTTTAGGGTTTATGAGGTTTAAGGGTTACTGGTTACTGGGCCAGACTCTGCAAGAGCCTGTAGACTCATGACGACGGACAGGCAGCCACTACGGTTGATGATATAAATCCTGCATTACCCATAATAAGGAATATACCATAATTCCCAAGGGAGTGCAGGATTTATATCATCAACCGTAGGCCTCCCTGGCTGCTTGGGTTTCAACTTCACGGCTCTACGGTGCATGCTAGGCTTTGAAGCTGTATACCTAGAGACTCCATAGATAGAACCTGTATACCTAGAGGCTCCATAGTAGTTCCCTGTTGGGGTTCATATTCAGAATTCTAAACCAAAACGGCTGGAATTCTTTCCCATGCCCGAGCAGCCAAAACTTCAAACCGCAACCACCCCCACACAGCCTGCAGCACTGCAGACCCTCATCCACCCTTAGCACCACCGCGAAGAAGCTGCTTCACGCGGGTTCAGTCCAAACCCTAAGGCTTGAGCCCCACCGCCCGAAACCCTACACCCGACCTACCATAAAGGCCATTTTTCCTGTTGCTCCCAGCTCGCCAGGCCCTTCAAAGGAGTGGGTTATTCGGCTTAGGTTTGTTTTTTTTGAGCCCTCTTTTCCGTCCGGTTTAGGGTTTAGGGTTTAGGGTATAATCCACGTATCAAAGGGCACACACAACCCTTGGAATTGATATGGGTCTTTCGACGACTATATTTACTATACACACAAACCAGCCATCAACACTAAATCCAAAACTCCTAAATTGCACGGCGTAGCCCCTACAACTTACAGATCTTTTTTCCAAATTACTAACTATATATACTCCCAACACTTACTCCCAACACTGAGGGCAGCAGTTTCTGGGGTCTTAGACTGCTTTCTCTAAACTCTGAACCCTATAAGGTCTTCTGCGCCAAATACTCCCAACCGGCCTTGGCCGTTCGGTTCGCGCATTCCCGGCTCCGCGCCTCAACGAAGTACTCGCAACCGACCTGCTTCAGGAACCGCACGGAGCGGGGGGGTTTCGGTTTAGGAGTAACGATTTGCGTGCGGGATTATCACCTGCTTCAGGAACCACATAGGCAGGGTTTCATAAGGGCTCTGCCAGTGTCGTAGAAGCTCTATGAGGTGTTTGCATAGGCTCCGTAAGGTTGTAGGGCATTAGGCTTGGGGCTTTGAACTTCGGATTTAGGGAAGGGTTTGGGGCGTCTGTTCTTGCAACTTGCCTGCAGCACTCGCATTGGCTCTGGCGTTTGCTACGGGCTACACACCTTCCTAACGGATCTGGACTTGCCAAAAAGTTACCAGAAAGCCGCGGTCACAAAGTTTCAGGCTCTGAAGGCTTTTGATTTGGGGTTGCGGGTGCCTCGAGAGTGAAGTGCTACAAACCGCAGTGGTGAGGACGCTCCGTCCAACAAATGATCGCTTTACACAAAAGCCACCACCCAAAACACCCTAAACTCTAAACCCTAACACCCCATAAACCTTTGAACACTGAACCCTGGAAACCCAGAACCCTACACCCTAGACTCTGTAAACTGTGAACTAAGAGCCGTTAATCCTAGAACACCTTCGACCCGGAGCACATACCTGGAGCAAGGTGCATTTGCCGAAGGACCTGTGCCGTTGTTATACGATCTTTTGTAGTCTTGAAGGTACAGTAGTTAGTCCTAAATCTGGAATTCGACGTAAACCGACAACTTTCACTGTTCCAAACACGCCGTAACAGGCACCTTCTGCTGCGCCAAAGCGCGATGCAACGCCTTCACACTCGACTTCGGTGATTGCAGCGGAATCAGCATCAAAGGATCTGGGGCTTAGGTTTACAAGAAGCCCCCAAAGCCCAGGTTTAGATTTCAGAGTTTGGAGGCTTCAGGTTAGCATGGGGTCCTTTTTTGGTGATTAGTCCTGACTTGTTCTAGCAATGTAGGTCTTTGGTTGGATGTTCTAGAGGTGAAGCAGAAGGCATTGAAGGCAACGTGGCAGACAACCTCTCCCTTCAGAGCTTGACGGCTGACCCATAAACTCCAAAAGCAGAACTCAGCGCGCTTAGGCGGCTCAGCCAAGCTGGTGCAGGCGATGACACCAGAGCCCTGCTGCAGTCTACGCTGCGGCCGGGCAACACTGCCCCAACCCGATTCACAAGACAAAAGGGGAAAACGAATGGTGCAGAGGAGCCCACCGTAATCGTGCAAGTCTCATGGAGAGTGGCAATCAAGGACCCCCAAACCCTAAACCCCATTACGGCATAGTGGAGTCTCTCGGTCATTGTGATAGAAGGCGGAAACCGATGCTTACCGATGCGAACACAGGGCAATCACGTCAAACCATGTGTACAATGCAGCTGTAGTCGGGCCCTGTCCCGTTTTTGTATGGTACATCAGTTCCTATTGGAAACTACATCTTAAGCCGAATGCCACAAGCAATGGACAAACCTAATTACCCTGAACTGCAAGTCCCAAACCCTAAGCTTGAAGCCCTAAATCCAAAGTCCCAAATCCCCTGAAGCCCAAAACCGTAAAACGATACTCTAGGAGCCGCAACAGGTAGAACAGCTTCTTGTGGTATGTCTTATTCTTTAATAGCTTGCGGCATGTCTGAATCTACTGCGGAATCTTGAGGCATCGCCGTATAGCATGTATTCAGGACCCCCAAGCCCGAACCCTAAACCCTAAACCCTGAACCCAAGCCCGAACCCTAAACTCCAATGGTCTTGGTAATCATCCTTTCTCCTGTAACCCCATCGCCCTATCCCCTGAACCCCACACCCTAAACTCCAAGCCGTCAAAAATGTACCCTAACCCCTAAACCCTAAAACCCTAACCCCTAAAACCCGAAACCCTAAAACCCTAAGCCTAAACCCTAAAACACTAAACACTGAAACCCTAAACCCTAAATAAACTCCAAGCCTTAAACCTGGATCCTAAATCCTTAAAGGATGCCGACAGTCGGCCTCTTTGCCTAGGATCTCAGCCGTGGCCTTTGCCGTGCGACGAGCGGCCTCTTCAGATACGAAAGGGATCAAGCTTTAGGGCTTTCGGGTCTAGGGGTTGTAGAGGTTTCAAGCCTGGGGTTGAAGGGGTTTAGGATTTGTGGTTTTTTGGGGGTTTAAGGCTAAGAGCTTTAGGCTTGAGGAGTTTAGGGTCTGGGGTGGAGGGTATTTATGGAGGCTAACAAGACCTGGGTCACCCGATGGGTCCGAAGGACTTTAGGGGATCAATCGGGTTTAGGGTTTAGGGTGCTTATGTGCATTAGGTGTTAGCGTGGGGTTTGTGGTGAAGCTCAGGGGGTCCAGTCCACGGTTTCCGGTGCGTTGGTGTTGTGATGCGGCTGATGGTATAAATCCTGCATTACCTTATAATGACCCTAAAAATATGGGAAATGTGGTGTGTGTATATATATATATATGTATCATCAACCGTATCTATGGGTTTGACAAAGGTTTTGTTGGGTTTTTGTGCCTTATAATGACCCTAAAGTATGGGAGATATGGTATATATATATATATATATATTTGTATCATCAACCGTATCTATGGGTTTGACAAAGGTTTTGTTGGGTTTTTGTGAAGAGGACCAGAAGACTTGGTAGGTCGTATGGTGAAGTGCTCTCAAACATTGGAGTCTCATATGTTTGCTTGTCAACGAAGTGCAAACCAGACTCTGAAAACATGTAGTTGGGGGTTGCTGGCCCATCCGAAACATAAAGACACTAAACCCTTAACCGAAACACCCTGATCCCTGAAGTCCAAAGTTCAAGATTTAAGCTTATGTCCTAGGATACTTTGAGTAGGCTTACTGAAGTCCACTCGCCCATTTTTCCACAATTTGAGCTGAACTGAAGGATGCTTTACAGCAGCCTTCTGTCAACTCCAATAAGTGAGTGTCAAAGGGGAAAAGGACGGACCCTTAATGGGGACCCCTACCCTATAATGGGCTATATAACGGGTATATGATGGCTATACTAAGGGTATATTACCTAGGGGTCCTTACAGCAACCTTCAGTCGACTCCAATGAGTGAAAAACCCCTGGGCTCCATGGTAGTTCCTTTTTAGGATCACCTTATAGGATTCTAGATATGAACCCCAAAAAGGAACTGCTATGGAGCCTCTAGGTAAGGATCCGGAACCCGGGACCTTGTAACCAAAACCACCTACGCCCGAAGCACTAGACCGTGAATCAGTGAAGGAGGGACTGCGTGAGCCTGCAAGGGTGGGACGAAGGTAGGTGGGATTAAGTATCCCTTATACTCAGGACTCTTATTTTGGGATTACCCCACCTGCCTCCATTGTCCCTACAGTCCTACAGACCCTAAACTTCCAAGACCTCCCTATTATAGCTAGGCTTTAGGCTGTCTGTTTGTTGGAAGAGGCTGCCTGGGAGCGCCAAAGGCGAAAGCCAGAGCGGCGCCAGCCAGTGCGAAGCCTCAATGATGGGAGGCCGAAAAGGGGGTTTAAGATTCTTGGGGTAGGGATTCCTTAATCTGAACCCTAATATGGGAACCCTTATCCCTACTAAACCCCCCTAGGCTAAAACCCCATTTGGCCTCCTATGACTCAAGGAAGGGCTCCCAAGAATGTACTACAGGGGCCTTAGTAACCAGAATAGGGTTCCTTTAAAGGGTTCCTTGAAGGGGTCTTTCAGGGATCTATAAGGTTACTATAATATAGGGGCCTTAATAATCAGAATAGGGTTGTGCGGCATACTATAATTACAATAAGGAGCCCCCAAAGTAGTATTGGTAATTATTTATATACGCCCCAGGAATGTAGAGGTTTTCAGGGACCTGTTTGGTTTCTGATGGGTCTGATCGGGTTTTACAAGGTCATTTGGCTGCTATATTTTCTCAAAGTTGTAGAAGGTTCTTTAAGTGTGAAAAAAAGGGGTCTCGAGGGGCTCTATGGTGATTCATCGGGGATTCATCAGTAAAATCTTGTTCAGGGGCTTTATGAGTACGGAGCTTCATATGGGGCTTCCGAAAATGGGGGACCGTAACATAGTACCCCAAATAGTAGGATCCTGATTTTGAGGACCCCAGAAGAAGGTGATTACCCCTGATTGTCGGACACTCCCATTTCGGTATCCAGGAGGTTGGTCAGTTCAGATCATGTGTAATGTAGGAACCTGATTAAGAAACCTTGGGCCATTATAACGGTTCCTTATATGAAACCTACTGTTTTGGGGAAATAGGCCCATGGTTTCTTCATCAGGTTCCTACATTAAGGCTAAGGTAGCCCCCGGCTCAATCAACCCAGGTCTTTACGTGCCCAAATATTGGGATCCCTACGACCACCCCGGTACGACACAGGGGTTTAGGGTTCACGAGTCGGTATGCGTCTAGCTTCTTCTTCTTCTGATGACGAACACCTACTTGTCGGGTATCATGGGGAACTTAAGGTTAACCTTTCGGTTGTATATGGATTATATAGGGACTATACTAACTACCAAAAAAGGTTGAAGAATAAATTACCTACTCTACTACTAGGAACATGGGCGGCAAGGTTTTTTAAATGAAGGTGGTCATGGCACACATTCAGCCCTGCCGCCAGCCTGCGCAGCGATCTGGTAGTTCCAGCACACGTCATAGATTATGCTGGGGTGTCCAAACTCGCCACAGCCCAATCCCCAAGCTGCATACGAATCTCCCCATTGCGAGTCTGATTTGGACTGTTGACATACATGCTCTTCGTCGTTTTCCTTGCATTTCTAAGCTCACGGTAATCACCGTGGCTGTACTATACCCACAGGCTCCATAGTAGCTCCTTTTTGGACTACTTTATAGGATTCTAAATATGAACCACGACAAGGAATTACTATAGAGCCTCTAGGTACGGTATCAGTCGGATTTACGACAGTTCCATGCCTGTGCCACCTCCATAGATCGAGGTCTCACTTCCGAAGCCATGTGCGACGCTTTTTTGGCTGGCATCCATAGTCAGCCTAAACCCTAAACCGGCGCTCATCTTAACAATGGCCCTTCTAGGGTCCGAGGGTTTCGGGTCCAGGGTCGGGCAAACCCTAAGGCTCAAAATTGCCCAACAGCCCTCTATATTAGGGTCTTTGGGCCCAAAAGCCTTAAAATATGAGTTCTTAGAGCCCTATAGGGAAAGAAGGACAGGCATCCTGTTGACTCAAAAACGAAACCCTGCAGAACTGCTGGGTCCAGGACACGCCAACCAGTCGGCGTAGCCGCCGGAAGTACTCGTCAAGCCTCAGAAATGCGTTCCCAAAGGGTCCTAGGTACTGTTATGAGGAATGCTTCCCCAAATCATAATAAAATACCTAATATAGAAACCCTTCTACTATATAGGTACTTTGGACCCTTTGGGGAAAACATTGCGTGCCAAAGAGTTTACGGGCTCCTAAGGGCGCTACTGGCGGCAAACTTCTTGCACCTGTATGTGCCCCCACTTCATTGAGCTTCTCCAGACTCCAGACCCTATGCAAGCTCCTTACCCAAAGGGTCCAAGTAATAGTATCGGATATCCTTTGGGGGCGCAAATACCTACTAAGTACCTACTATATTGGTACTTGGAGTCTGTGGGCTTAAACCCCTGAACCCCTAAGCGCTAAGCAGATATACAAGCTTCAATGTCAAGAAGCGCCGGAAGCGTCTGCAGAGCTCAGGCACCCTCCATCCTTGAACCATCAACCTCAAGCAAACCCGGAAGACCTGAAGCCCTTACCCTAATGCTCTCAGAACTCACATGTTAAGGCTTTTGGGCCTAAAGAACCTAGTATAGAAGGCTTTTGGACCATTTTGAGCCTTAGGGTTAGAAGTACCCAAAGACTCCAATATCCCTTAATTAAGGAATATGCCTGAAATCTTCATAGGAACCTTCATATGACTTATAGTCTCTGTCCATATTCCTTCATTAAGGGATATTGGGGTAGGAAACCCTTGCAAATACCCCAAACCTCATACACAAAAGCCTTTCGGCATAGGGCCCACGCTGCGTCCATGCATGGAAAGCTTCCCGAGACAACCTCAAGTGGCCCCAGTCTGTGTTTAAGGGTTTGGGGTTCAGGCTTTGGTTCAGGAATTAGGGTTACGATGGGTTCACGGCTCCCGGTGTTTAGGGCTTCGTTAGGGCCCACTTAGTCGGCATGAGGCACGGGTTCCAGGGGCAGTGCTCCAAATTAGAATCCCTCTCGAGCTTTTTTCTTCATAGTGACGATTGAATCTGCTATTATAATCGGAATGCGTCAGGCCTGGCAGGGCTTTCCCAGGACGCGGCTGAGGATGCTCAGCTTCTTTCAATAAGATAGCTTAGGGTTTAGGGTTTAGGGTTTTGGGATTTACGGTATAGGGTTTAGGGGCCATTTGCTGAGCACTGCTTAGGCCCAACTGATTCAGCTTCGAAGGAAGAACTCCTAAGCGGCCGGCTTAACGAGCATAAAGATGGGCGAATGAGGTCCGCGGCCACATCGAGGGATTCAAAACTCTACTTGGAGGGTCGGGGGACTTAGTAAGTAGGTAATAAGTAGAGTTATAAGTACGCCAAAAGGGATCCTAATTGGGATTTTTGGTACTTATAACTCTCTAAAATAATTAACTGCTTAGTAAGTCCCCCGACCCTCCAAGTAGGGGTTCCGGCAGGCTCACTGAGGAAAGCTCACCCCTTTTTGACTGGGCTCGCTGCCGCAAGTTTACACGGACCTGCCACAACAGTCCACAAGGAAACTTCTGGGTTTCATTGGGTTTCTAAAACATAACGGATCAGGGGACCTGGCAAGAAGTTTATCAGTAGAGCTTGAATAAGTTTATACCTATCAAGAAGGCTGTAAGCAGAGCCAAACATGCGTTTATAACCTTGTTGTCTACATCACTTCAATGAAACGATGCTGAAAATGAACTTGTCTGACAAAAAGAATGCGCCACTGTGGAGACTCTAGGCAGAACCCACACTGCTTCAGGAGTTGCAGCTGGCGTTTACCGCGCTTTAAGATTTAGGTAGGGTGTGCAGATTTGGAGGCCTTCTGAGGCACGTAGACATAGTAGGAGTATTTAGCCATGCCATGCTGATGACTGGTGCTTCCGGCGAGGCAACTGTTTGTTCGTGTGTGTCAGGTGTGTGTGTGTGTGTGTGTGTGTGTGTGTGTGTGTGTGTGTGTGTTATGTGTGTGCGTGCGCATTCAACCATGTTTTCAGGATGTTCACTGCGTGAGGGCTGAAATGCCGAAGAAAAGCTGCGTTTCACAAAGCTGACTCTATTTCGTCGGGTGCATAGCGGGGTGTTGGGAGCCATGCGTGAAAGATAGTCAGATTAGAGCTTGAGGATTCAGGATGAGGATTCCCCTGCGCCTAAACCCCCAAAACAGAGGCCATACCAATTGGAAGAAGGTTTCGGGGCAGAGTCGACGCCAAAACATGTAGTAGGAAACCCTGGGAATAATGGTACTAATTATTTATGTATTCAAGACAAGACCTCCGGTCCGAGATCCTACACTCTAAATTCTAAGCCCGAAGCGCCTCCAAAAAACTTGTCAATCTCGTCTGGAGTCTAGAGTAGCTAGGCTTGCTAGCTGCGTTGATAGGAGGATATTTAGATACAGCGACCGATGTAAATAGACAGAAGGACAGACAAACAGCCAGGCAGGCAGACAGTGAATAAATGGGTCTTGCCATGTCTTTACATTACAGCCACACAGCACAATGCTCTGCAAAAAACCTAGTATATGCTAGAGCAGCTAACCTTTAACCTTTGTGGGGTAGCATATTATGACCCCATCTAGTCCCAATATACTCCCAACAAAGTCCCAATCTACCCCCTCAATAATCTCGTACAATCCCTGTATCATCCATATATACTCCCAAAGGTTACATGCTCCAAAACCTCCCCCAAAGCGAAGTCGCCGCCTGCGCGCTGCGGGTCCTCAAGCGCAACAAACGCTCGGCCTCTGCGCGAGAGGGCAGAGGCTGCTCCCTGTTTCCCAAAGGGTCCAAAGTACCTATCCTGAAGGGTACCATATGGGTTAAGGGTACTTTAAGGTTTCACTCTTTGGGAACTATGAGGGTTTAGGGTCTGAATAGCTAAATAATAGAATGTAGGCTTTCTATATTAGGAGTTTGGGGAAGTATGCCCTACAACAGTACCTAGGACCCTTTGGGTTTGTCAATAATCGGACCCAGAAAGGTTCAAACTTTCTAAAATAGGTTAAACCTATATGGCCAAAAGACTCCCATTGGCTAGGTAGGCAAGTTGTTTTAAGGAGGTATATATAAGGAAGTCATACCAATCAACTCTAATTGATAAGTTTGGCGGGGTTGAGGTAGGGGTTGGGGTCCAAAATCTCGTGACTAAGTGTTCGAAAGTTAAGCAGTGTTGTCATGTGACAAGCAGGTGATTTACAGGAGATCTGCTTTTTGTCGCGAATGCGAAGAATTTACATCTAAGGTTTGTTTGACCCTTTGGCTTCTCAACATCAACTCCTTGATGTAGTCCACAAGTACTGCATCTTTCTAGGGTTATTGAAGGTTATTGTGCAGTAGTCTATTTTGTTGTAGGTATTGCGGGCTACATGTACTTTACGTTTTGGGACCGAGTCACCGCCTAGGCTTATGGGGCTTATCATGACAAAGCCCATCAAGACTCCCAGTTTGACGGATGCAACCTCACCCACGAAGAGAAGTGTGGCAACAAACTCCACTGACTTGCCCAGTAGCTCTCACACCTAGATGACACACAACTCAAGATGCCCGCCAGAATTCTGATATCTCTGACTCAACAGAGCTTCGTTACACACTCAAAAGATACACGCAATGCAGAAGCATCCAAAATCACCTATCGGAAGGAGCATTTGCCAAGAATGTATGGATTAAGTGGTCTACTCTGCACCTCAGAAAGTCAGCAAAATGCCAGAACTATCTCAAGAAGAGCCAAGCCTGAAATCCGAAAGCTTCAACCCCAAATCAGCAAACCCCACCCAAACCCTGCATCGAACCCCCAGGCACCCAAGTGCCTGCGCGATGTCCCTTCGCCATGAGCTGAAGACCGTCGCTAGGAGCCGTCGACCTACCCATGCGGGTGCTAAGCTTCTCCACGATCGCTCCGTCTTGTGGGATTTATGGGCTTTGGCATTGTCGCCGAGACTTGTCTTTCCACATGTCTCGGGACATCCGACAATCTTGAGGGCTTTGTGGGCTCAACTGGCATGATCCTCAATTCTACACTGCGGTTTCGTACCCCATGCAATTTATCGGCTCCCGACTATAATTTAAGGAAACTTCCTTCGTTAGAAGGATCCTGTAGTCTCCTATAAACTCCAAACCCTAAACCCTGTCCTCAATCCCTTTTAGGAATCCTTAAAGGAGCCCCTAAAATTAAAGGATCCCTTAAAGGATCCCTTTTAAAGGGGATATTTCAACTTAGGAATCCTGATCCCTTATATAGATCCCCTTTAAAGGGATATGGGAGTCTCTTGGAAGAAGTGAGGCCCAGGCGGTGGCGTCGCTGCGCGGAGCTGCTGCAAGCTGCTCGCAGAGCAGCCTCGTTTCAGGGTTTAGGATTTAGGAGTTTAGGGGTTTTAAGGCCCAAAGGGTCCATAGTAGGTACTTAGTAGGTAAGCAAAAAAAGTAAGTATACTATACTATGACTTGGACCCTCTGGGTTCGGTTTATAGTTTTTGTTTAAGGCCCCCTTTTCACCTGCCGATGTGCTAGCTGCGGATAGCCCACGTGGAGCAAGCAAACTATGTAACCCAATCTGCGTCCCCCTGAACACTCGAAGCCCAGAAACTCCCATATACCTGAATTAAGGACCATACCCTTAAATCATATATATATATATATATATATATAAGGGATTCTACTATGATTTACGGTGTATTCCATAATTAAGGGATATTGGAGTCTCTAGGAAGCCCACGAACCCTTCATCCATCTTGCAGTCGTGGCGTTTAGTGCTTGGGGTCAGGCTCGAGGGGTGTTATCTAGAACCCAACTACCACTAGGATACCCAGTAACCTAAGAACAAAAAGGCCTCTCTTTTTGGTATTGGGTACAAAAAGGGAATAAGGGTACTACTGGGCATCCTAGACCATCATAAACCCTAAACCCTAAACAGATACCCACTATTGAGGACCATAAGGACTCTATTTACGAGCACTTAAAGGCTCCTGGTAGGGCTTCAGGGTGGTTTATATAGGGTTTAGCGAGGGGCTGCGGGAGGCTACGGGTTGGTGTTCCACGAGGATAAGCTGCAAGCTTTGGGGGGGAGGGGGGGAGGATTTCGGACCAACCTCCCAGTTGTGCTCGCGATGGCTTCCACGAATGGTACTTCGCCCTTGGGCCCTTGAGGCTCTATCTGAAGGAACCGCTTTGCAAAGCCCCGCACGTCAGCCTTCCCCGCGTCTGCGAACTTGAGCATGCATATGAACTTGTCAGCAAAGAAATGCTGTCCGTCGTCTCCCTCCTTCATGATGTCGAAAAGGTCGCCTTGGCCATCGAAGAAGCTGTAAATCATCTTGGAAATGGAGCTATCAAACTCCCCCCTTTCCTTGGCATTCCTTGGCGATGAGAATCACGCATGCCAGGAAGGCGACGAGATTTGTGAGGAAGTTAAGGACGGAAGTCCCCCTGTCCCCGCTCTCCCTGATTTCCCCCGACGAGGAGCCGAGCTTCCTCTTGGACCTTCGCGGCGAACTTCTCTTTGTTCCTGTCTCTCAGTGCTGCCTCCGTAACCTCGCACGCACCTATGAGATGACCCAACAAGGAATTCAAGACGGACTTCTCGACCTCCGTACGAATGGCTGTTTTAAAAGCCCTAAGCCCTGAAGTCTGACAGTCTTGGGTCACTAGGAGGGTTTTGCAATGGGCTCCTCTAGTGTTCTTCATGGTCAGGAAGGGTCTCAAGACTTGAGGGTTTTGAGCTCAAGATTAGAATTCTGAGTTTAGGGGTGTAGGGTTTTGTAGTTTGAAAGGGTAGGATTTTGTAGTTTTGGAAGGGTAGGGGGTTTGTAGTTTTGGAAGGGTTGGGGGTTTAGGATTATGGTCTAGGGTGGCTTTAGGGGAGGCAGGGGGTAGTTTTCAGGGTTTCAGGGTTTGGCTTTGGGAGTGTTAGGGCCTGCTAGGGCTTGAAGTTTCATGCTTAGAGTTTAGGGTCTAGGGTTTAGGGTTTAGGGTTCAGGGGTTTAGGGCTTAGGGTTTCCCAAAGGGTCCAAGTATCATAGTAGGTACTAAGTAGGTATTTGGGCACCAAGAGTAGATACCATACTATGACTTGAACCCTGGCTAACACATTTAGGAAGGGTAGGGTTGAGGGCTTATAAGGTTTAGGAAATTTAGTCTTAGTTGCTGAGTTCTCCCAAAAAAGTGTAAAGTGTATACACTCAGCTACCAGGTAGTGTGTTTCGGGTTCACAGGGTGAGGCCTTGCATCGACTCCCAAACCACACCCCAAGCTCCTCGAACCCGAATCCGCGCACCTAGCGCCACCCCGTTGAACCCCAAACAGAACACCACAATCATGCGCCTAACGCATGACCTGAAACAAAAAAACACCAACAAACTAAACAACCCGATATTTTAGAGGCCTTGGCAGTGAGAACATGATTTTGCAGTCGACTATTGTGCCTTGGAATGTGACTATAAGCGGATATTACGAATCCATTCTTTGCAAGCCTATATGATCGCATATCCCGTATACTATTTATACCACTCAGACCGGAAGAACAGTAAAGTTAAAACCCCAAGTCACCCGACAAGAACCTCTGAAACCTTTCAATCCCACAGCTGGAAATCAGGAGACGAAACCCTAAACCCTAAACCCTTATAGATCCCTTCCTAAACAAGGAACTCTTTGGGATGCCTTGAAAGGAACCTTGTGGACCCATGTATAGGAACCCTGATAGATCCCTTTGAAGGAGCACTTCTAGATCCCTTTAAGGAACCCTTAAAGGGATCTCCTTAAAGGAGCCGTTATGGATCCATTTAAGTGAACCCTTATGGATCCCTTTAAAGGAACATTTGTAAGCCCTATATAGATCCCTTTAAAGGAACCCCTGAATCCTCCCGCCGAAACGCCTGCCGTTGTCTTCCGCTGAGAGCATAGAGCCGACGAAGGGCCCAACCCAATCCTGGCCGTTAGAGCGACACTTTGTGGATATGGTTTTAGGGTTTGGGCTCTAGGGCTTTTAGGGTATTAGGGGTTTTAGGATGCTTTTAGGGGTTTAGGGTTTAGGATTTATGGTAGCGGGTTTAGGGCTTGGCTTTTGTTGTGGTTTTGGTTTCTGGCATGTTGTTGTACGGTGGGAAGTCTCCCTGCACTTTGACACTCCGAAACCCTAAACCCTAAACCCAACCTCCAATCGAATGCAGGCCTGCCTCAAAGCTGAGTCTCAAACCCTTATCCCTCCACCCTTCAGACGGCTTTAGCACTACTGGCACAGAGCGCATCTGTGATTCAGGGTGCGGTGTGTATTTGTCCCATCGTCGCCTTTACCCTTGGCATCACGATATGAATCTCTGCGTATTCATCTGTGTTCTTGGGGCTCCAAATAGCCCAAAGTAGGCACTACCCATAGGCTCCATAGTAGTTCCTTTTTGGGACTGCCTTATAGGATTCGACATATGAACCCCAAAAGGAACTACTATGGAGCCTCTAGGTAGTTGTAGACTTCAGACCACAAAGTAGCTACTATTTGCATACTTGGAGCCCTAGGGCTCTCTATGCCACAAAAATGTTGGGGAACCCTAAGAACCACAGACATATAGTCCTGGAGTATTCAGACATCTGCAGGCCTTTCTAAACAATAATTACATGATGTACACGCAACAGCCGAAACCTGAAACACCACCGGAGCCACCTATCGTGACTCGCTCAGCACGCAAGACACGATAGTAGATACTTTGTAGGAATTTGGGCCCCAAAAGTATAATATACTTTACTATTACTTGCACCCCTTTCCGGCAGGAAGAAAACCCCCAAACCCTGAACCCTAGACTCTAAACCCCTAACAACCCTAAACACTGAACCCAAGAACCCAAGAACACTAAATCCCCTTGGCTCCCCGGCGCTGGGCTGTGGGTGTGATGAGCGCATTTCCAAGGCGCCGGGGCGCGGTGAGCGAGGCCTTGCTTGAGGCATGGGCGGAGCGACTCCAAAATCCCTTAATTACAAGTAAGGAAAGGAATACCTAGGGTTCCTTTAAGGGATCTAAAAGAGGGATTTTTTCTTTGGTTTCAGGATGTGTAGGGTTTAGGGTGCCCAGAGCCTCCAGCATCCCTAATTCATCAAGGAGTATACCTCAAATCATAATAGGGGTCCGTACTATGATTTAAGGGAAAATTCCTTAGTTAGTAAGGGATATCTGCATTTGTGATCCGAAAGAAGGGCAGAGGCTACTTTCGTTACTTTTTCATATCTGCAGATATGTGTATGTATACATATATATATATATATAGATAAAGACTGTGTTTGTACAGTATAACAAAACAGCCGAAATTAGGTATGTATGTAATTGTAAATAAGTGTGTGTGTATATATATATATATATACACACACAAATGCATGTATATGTACATCGCATGTACGTATTTACATACGTACATGCATGCATGCACACATACTTACCCATAGGGGATACTGGAGTCTCTGGGTACAATAGCGCTAAAAGGCCCAGAGCAGCAGATCATCCTCCGGCGTAGGCTCAGGTGCCTTCACTCCGGCAGCAGAGAGCTCAGTCTTGACTTCATCCGAGAACTTGTCCCACAAGGCTACCAACACCTTGTGCACAGCTTCTTCGGGATTCAGGCCCTTGGCTGCCTGGGCTGGCGCCGACACGTGGCCGTGGCCTGGCCTCCCGGTGCTGCTGCAGGAATATAGACTATCCCGGAGTTTCTGATCACGGCATGGAGGATGCGTCGATCATACGATTGACCATGATTCAGGCTGACCGCCAAGAGAGGGTCCTTGAGCTTGTCCGCGTAGCCACGTGCAAACTTCTGGGTGGTTGCAGGCCGGTAGAATTTCAGGGTGCTAGCTGTCGGGGTTTGAATAGTCGTGACGGTCCGTGGCAGAGATGATAGTAATGATCGGGAACTGCGAATCGTGACCCGTTTGCCGTGATCTGTCAGTCTCTAATCCTTTGGCCAGCGGCAGCGTTCCTCTCAGCTGTGAACGAGTTTACGAAACCAGCGCTGGACTCCTGCCGGCCCGGCTTGCTTCCTGACCCGACCTATCCGAATCCGAAACTGTGCCTCCAGCGGCATCATCATGCACCAAGCAAGAAACAACAACCGTGACAGCCGAAACTGGGCCCCTAAATGGCCCCACATGCATTCCTAAGCAAGTAGCTACCGAAACTGTACCCCCACAAGCCTCCGAAACTGTGTCCCAAAAGCTCCCCACATCGATCCGAGTAAGCAAAAATTAAAAAGCGACCGAAACTGCGCGCCGTACGCAAGCATCAGCAGTATTGTGGTCGGGTGGGGTTCGGGGAGCCTGAAAACAGCCTACAAGCAATAAAATGACCACCAGCTACAGCCAGCTATGGCTGCTGGCAGGCCTGAAAGATGGACGGAGAATATCCCCCAACACACAGCAATAAGCATGTACCTTGTTAGGCCCAAGAGCAACCAAATGTAAGAAGCCGCATATGCCCTAAACCCTAAACCCTATGAATGCAAGCCCTACTGCATATGCCCAGCTGCAGAATCCCTGAAGTGAGGAATATACCTTAAAGTATATACTGACCCCTAAGATGACTTAAGGTATATTCCTAAAAGGATATTGGAGTCTCCTAGACCTGAAACCCTGTAGATCCCTGATAGATCCCTTGCAGGAACCCTATCATGACCCTAGGTCCTAGGTATTGCGGGGTGGGCTGCTGGCCCTTTCAACCGCTGCCAGAGATTTTTTGGCTCAGTGCAGTGGAAACTTTCACAGAAGCCCTGCCGTCCAACTCAAGAAACAATGCACCCGAATGAGGGTTTTGGGGCTTGCGGATTTACTTACCTTTGGTAAGTAGGGAATGGAGGAATGGGGTATAATTATAGCTACTATTACTACCATTCTTCCATTCCCTACTAACCAAAGGTAAGGCTTCAGATTCAAGGTTTAGGGCTTGCGCTCCCTGTTGAAACTCAGTCGAAGCCTCATGGTCAAAGCTCGAACAGTAGAATGCAGGGTTTCTATATTAGGAATTGCTATTATGATTTGGGGAAGTATTCCCCATAACGGTACCTAGGACCCTTAGGGGAACAACAAATCTTACAAGTCGCGACGAGTGACTTGATTTTAGAACCTACCCAAACGTTGAGTCACTGGGACGAGCTCCAGAGTCTATCCCTGTCCCTAGCCTACATTACTAATTCTTCTTCCAGGAAAACCAAGGACAAAAGTTCTCTGCGATGGCAGCACAGGCAACACGTTAGCAGTCCGGATGCTGGTGCGTAGAAGAATAGTGCATACGACAAACAACTACCGACCGAAGCATAGCAACAACATAGACAGTGATTGCGAAACCACCATGACTGCAGCAATTGCAATGATGAGCATGGCAGTGATACTCATACAAAACGCCGCCACTTCAGGGATCAGAGGACTCTGTAACGAGATTACCAGAAGCTTGGGCAGGATAAAAACAACGTTAAATACTGATCTACGTCTCTACTTCGAAGAGAAGGAAGTAGTGAATCTTGTCGCGACTCGAAAAAGGCAGCCTCTGTCCTAGTATTCAGTCTCCACCGGAGACCCCGACATAAACAAGGGTATAGGTATAGGGTAAAACTGGGAGACCTCTAGTAGAAGCCAGATAGTTGGAACATGATTCTCCTCATGCCCTTATAAGGGATAATAGCACGAATCCTCCTAAAGCCATGTTCCAAGTATATACTCCGGCCTTCCACGTGTGCAGCACGCGCTTCAGCAGCTTGGGCATCCGACCCGCCGCAGCCAGCCTCGGCCACTCCGGGATGACTCTTCCATAGTGCTTCAACCCTAGGCTTCTACGGACCTTATCCTTAAGGGGTCTACCCTAAGGCTCCCAAAGGGGTCATGGGCTTTCTGGGGGAAGGGTTTGGGCTTTGGGGGCTAAGGTTTAGGATTTCGCTACGAAGGTCCAGGAGCCTTAGGGTAGGGCCCTATCTATAAGGTCCTTGGAGCATTGGGCAAGTTTAAGTTTGGGGCTGTGGGCTTAGGGGCGGAGGGTTTCGGATACAAGGTGTGCTCGATTTTCAGAGTTTTCGGGTCCGAAGAAGGTTTAGGCCTTGACAGCACTCAGATTCAGGGAGCGCTGGTGGGTGCTTGAGTCCTGATGCGGGCCATAAGACCTATAATGTAGGGGCCTTAATGATTAGAATAAGGGTTTTGGGGCCCATGATACTGTAGTTGATAATAAGGAACCCTCAAAATAGAAAAAGGTAATTAGTAAGGCCCGCAGTTCAGGGGTTGAGGGTGTCGTTGCGGAAGCCATGACTCCCGAATCATTGAACGCCGAGCATCAAACCCCACCCCCCCCGCCGAAGGGTCCAAAGTACCTGTATAGTAGAATGTCGGGTTTCTATATTAGGAATTACTATTATGATTTGGGGAAATGTTCCCCATAATCGTAAATACCTAGGACCCTTTGGGCCCCAAACCTTCAACTCGGGATCTGCTAAGTACGTTCTGGCCCACCTGTTTTAAATTAGATCCCCAAAGGTTCGCAGGGAATGGAGGAATGGGGTAGAATTACAACTACAATTTCTACCATTCTTCCATTTTCTACCCCCGAGGGTCCAATTACCTAATAAACATATACTCTCCAATATCCTAACCTACATAACTACTATCCTAAAACCGAGTACCTGACTATTGGGTCCTTTGGACCCTTGGGGATTTGGGTTTAGCTAGGCTTCAAGCTTATAGGTATATAAGATTTAGCACTTACCTTATGTAACCCCAAATTACGTACCTGTTTAAGGACTTATATAAAGACATCATGTTGGGCAAACCTAAAGAAAGTAGGCTATTTGGGAGTTTCCGGAAATAGGGGACCCAAATATAGGACCCGAAATAGTAGGATCCCTATTCTAAGGACCCCCAAATAAGGTACCCCTGTTTTTGGAAACTCCCGTTTGGGGCCCAGGTAAGGTTTAGAGACGTCTCTGTGCAACCAAAGCACTTTGCCAGGGCAGAGCCGCGCTTGTCTACGGCGAGCCTTCTGGAGGCCGGTGTGGTTAGGACTACGGTTGATGATACAAATCCTGCATTACCCAGGACCCATAATAAGGAATATACCATAACTCCCATAGTTTAGGGTCCTTAAGGTAATCCAGGATTTACATCATCAACCGTAGGGCCAATAACCTAGATAATGGGTTACTGGGTTTCATAATCTATGGGTTACTGGGTTTCATGATCTGTGTATATAAAGCTAATTAGTACTAGAGTCCTGGGTTGACTTTACGGTAGGGTTATATATGTGGTTCGTACGGGCTTTAAACGGTGTGCGATCCATCTTGAAGGCGTCTTTCGGGCTCTGTAGGGTTCTATCTGTTTGTGTACGGGCTTCTATAGTCTTACGATGGAAGAGGCATCCATCAACCTAACAGAGTTCTGAGTGTACTCATGTGCAGAGTCAAAGCACGAACAGCCTTTGTAACGTTGAGGCTCCGATACACAAAAAAAGTTAACACACTCTGGACTGCACAAGCCTCCAAACCCACATAAACCGCCTTTACACCAGATAGCTCCCATGCTGAAACACCGAACCCGAAGCCTTAACAATCTTGCCTTAATACTTCAAGGCGTGAAATGGAGCATAAGGTCGGATTTCAAATCTCCCTGAACCAGACTGAGCTCCAAACCCTACACCCAAAACCCCTAAACCCTACTTTAGGGTTTAGGGTTTAGGGTACCCTAAACCCTAAACCCCTTAATTTTCGCCCTGAGGGTGCCCTTGCCTAATAGTCAACCATCTGGGCTTGAGATCATGGCAACTGCACTTCAGCATGCAGGGGAGGGATACTTGGACCTCTTGAAACCCTGGGGTAAGGGTGAGCTGCAGCCAGGTTAACGGCTTGCCTACCGGCATGCTGACTTCATTAAGGAATGCAGGTTTTTCGGGTCGGACCCAGCTTGCTATAGCCTTGTCTAAGCCCTTGATACCCCTGGAACCACGCTCCCGAACCCTCAAACCCGAAGGAAGTCGTGACCCCCAGCCACAAGTAATTACCATGAGCCACAGAAATCTACTATGATTCCATTATATAAAATCGCAGCTGCTTCAGGGCTACGTCAGGACTCAAGGCTCAGATAGGATCGATATACTTACTCTGCGAAACAACGCCCTACGTAACAATCCAGATTTCGCATTAGCGACAGAAGTGACCCCCTAAACCCTCAACCCTTCTAGCCTCTAAACCTTAAAATCCTAACCAAGCAGCCCTGACAAGTGGTCCGCCCCTCAACTAAAAGACAAAAGCCCCAAAGCATCCCCCCCCTCGCCCGCGCGAGATCTGAAGCTTCCACCTCGTCCGGAGCACCCCGGCACGCTGCCAGGAAAAAAGGTGACCTGAGAATTGTTCCGGGCGGTTTAGCTATAGTCTCCATTGTAGCTGCTTTTGGAGCTAACTTGCAGGATCTCAGCCATACAAAACGGCTTCACCAAAAAAAGCAACTACAATGGAGACTATGGGTAGGGTTGAGGGCTTAAAGTTTGACAGGGTTTGAAGGTTAATGTAGGGACCTAAGCTACTACCAACACTATTTTAAAGGGGGTCCCTTCTTATAATATATAGTATAACTATAGCATATTGAGCCCCCAAACCCTAGTCTAGTTATTGAGGCCCCTACATTACAGGGCTGAAGGAACCCTAAGGGTCCAAAGGACCCAATGATTGGGTACTTGGGTTCTGGATAGTAGTTATGTAGCTCAATACTTAGGAGAGTATATGATTAT
The DNA here is from genome assembly GCA_905221615.1 of Symbiodinium sp. CCMP2592. Lineage (NCBI taxonomy): Eukaryota > Dinophyceae > Suessiales > Symbiodiniaceae > Symbiodinium > Symbiodinium sp. CCMP2592. Next base: position 331,509 of record CAJNDT010005971.1, read on the forward strand.
TAGGTACTTGGACCCTTAGGGCAACACGACCATCGCCCAAAATCGATTCCCAAACCCAAAGGGTCCTAGGTACTGTCAGGTGAATACTTCCCCAAATCATAATAGTAATTTTGTAGAAACCCTACTTTCGACTATCTAGGTACTTTGGACCCTTTGGAAAATAGTCCGAACCCTAAAGCCCCGTCAAACTTAACCTGAAATACAAACCCTCAAAGCACCTGAACTCCACACCCAACAGCCCAAGAGCCCCGAGATCCGAACACACAAAAACCAGAAACTGCTGAACACATTTGGGTGGTTGTCAAAATTCAGGTCCCTTCTTGGATGCCTATTATAGTACGGCACCTATTATTTAGGGTACCCAAAAAGGGACCCTAATTTTGACAACTACCCATTGGCAATCCGATAGCCGAAAATCAACACCCCGAAAAGTCTCAATATCAGAAATCCTACAACCGAAACGCCCTGAAACACCCATAAAAACCCTAAACCTCCGAAGTACAACTTCGCATGCCCATGATCCTGATTTCACAACCCCATAAACTGAATCCGAAACTTTCCACCATCCTACAAGCCCAGGAACCCCGAACCTTGCGGTTAGTCCACGAACCCGAAGTCTCTAAACCCAAAGTCCTCAAACACGAAGTCACTACTTATCAACCCTCAGTCCTTAAGCCCGATTATAAACCCTACCTGGACCCCAAAAAGTATGTAGAATAAGAGCCTTTTAGAGGTTTTGGGCCATTATTTTACCTACTTTGGGGGGTCTAGGTAAACACGATTTAACAAATATTTATGGTTAGGATCAAACAATAGAGTTTTTGGTTAACCCAAAAAAGGAACTACAATGGAGACTATAGGTAAACCTTAAAACTAAACCCCCAAAACCCCGAAACTGGAATGGCCTCGGACAGCCCGTTCGGCGGCGCGTGCCAGGAGCTTCAAGAAAGCCTCAAGAGTGAGATTTCTAGGGCTTGGGGTTCCCTGTAGTCCTTTATGTAGAGTTTAGGGTTCACGAACTGGGGAGATGGACTTCCAGTGCTATTTATTGGTTCAGGATGAGAGCTTTAGGGTTGAGGAACCAGCTGCTTCGCTTTAGATGGCTCGTGGCGTGAGGTTTAGGGTTTAGGATTTAGGACTCGGCAGTTGGTTTCATGATGACTTGCAGGGCTTGGGGCTTAAGATTTGTAGCGAAGGGCTTGGGAACCAAATCTTCTTGCGTTTGTGCGCGTAGGGAATTTAGGGATCTGGACTTGATCCCTAAACCCTAAACCCCTAAACCCTAAGATTCTGCGTGGGGTCCGACGGTCCGAACTGTCGTTTTGGTTTGGCCTCGCCCGGGATTTGGAAGCTATGCATGCAGTCGCCCGGACCGTCTCGAAGCACCCTGAACTTTAAGCCTTCCAAGGACACATCAAATCTCAGCTTCACACTCCATCCTGCACAGAAGCAAGTCTAAATCCCCTAAACCCTAAACCTTAAACCCTAAACTCTAACACCCTAACACCCTAATTCCCTTGAACCTGAACCCTCTGCCTCAGTCCCAAACTTTTGAACTCCAGACCAGAAAGCACTAAACCTCCGATCCCAAGGACCCAGTAAGTAGTTTGTAAGTTAGGATTTGGGGGAGTAATGTAGGGGCCTTCATATTTAGAATAGGGTTTTTGGGCCCATTATGCTATAATTATACGAAGGAACCCCCACAGCGGTATTGGTAATTACTTACGCCTCTATATTACTGATTACATCATCGGCTGCTTTGCCTCTAAACGCTGAAGATCGAGCTCCCAGGCAACAAGCGAATAATTCTCTATAGATCGTGCTTCCTGAAGCATAAACTCAAACGAGCCAGGCAGCATGGATGGCTACGGAGCGTCCCACCAGTTGGCGGCCTCAAAAGCGTTCTGTAAGTGTGCCTTCATACCTAGACTCCAGGCCACCCCACCTAAACCCTAAACTGTAAGACCCTGTAGATCCCTTAAAGGAACCCCGTAAAGGTACCCTTATAGATCCCCTTAAAGGAACCCCGTAAAGGTACCCTTATAGATCCCCTTAAAGGAACCCCGTAAAGGTACCCTTATAGATCCCCTTAAAGGAACCCCCGAACTGGCGTTGCGGCTCTTGCTTTAACGCGACAGCTCAAGAAACCATTTCGGAGTTTCCGAAAGTAGGGCAATTAGGGGTATCGTACTTCGGGGTCCTCATAATAAGGATCCTACTATTCAGGGTAATTGTTATATTAGGGTCCCCTATTTTCCGAAACTCCCATGTCAGCTCCGGCACCAACCCAACCCAGCATCGGCTGAACGAATCGCGCTGCGCAGCATCAGTGTTCACCATCTCCTCATTTTCACCAAATGCATCATCACGTGACGGTCATCATCGTCATGTCATCATCTGGACAGCGGAGGTTGTTGAGGCACACTCTCACTCTCAACTGCTCTAACTTACTGTGCAAAGATGTCCTGCAACCCAGACCGAACCCTAAATCCGAATGCCCAACACACTCAAAGCCAAATCCTAGAGAGCCTACCTCACTAAACTCCCAAATAACCCACCTTTTTAAGGACTTATATATACAGAAATCATAAATTCGAGAACCCTAAAAAAGGTAGACTCTACACAACTCCTGGGCCCCTCAAGCCTGGGCCCTTCTGCAGCCAAGCTGCGGGTAGCCACGGCGAGGCGGCCAAAGGCCCACTGCATGGAGATCCGGCCTCTGCTTGCCACGCAGGCCTCGGTGTTCTTGCTTTTGGTTATAGCAGAAGCCTGGAACATTCTAATCCTCCTGCCCTTAAGGTAAATTATAGAGTAGTCATCCTAAACCCATGATCCAACTTTCTGGGGTTCGCTGTAGTAGGGAATGGAAGAATGGTAGTAAGAGTAGTTGTAATTGTACCCCATTCCTCCGTTCCCGAGTAACCAAAGGTAAGTATTGGGCCCAACGATGCTGCCGCCTTTTAACTCCTCGACCCTAAAAGCCTTAAACCCTAAACCCCAAACCCTGAATCCTGAAATAGATAGAATAAAAACCTAGAAGTAGTCAACCTTTAGAAACTCCTAAACCCTGAAAACGTAAACCCTACAAGTCCCAAACCCCATGGATCCCAGGAGCCCTAAACCCTGAAACCCTTAAACCTTAAACCCTTAAACCCCTAAACCCCAAAACCCTAAAACCCTGAAAATCCCTAAACCTCGTGGATCCCAGGAGCCCAGAAGATGTGGGCCGCTTCGGAGCGCTGAGCCATGTCCGTGTCCTCAGAGCTTTCATTCTTGGAAGGGAGCGCGGGTGATTTAGGGTTGGTGTTTTTAGGGCTTTCGGGTTCTTAGGGCTTTCAGGGTTTCAGAGTTTAAGGGGGATTTAGGGTCAAGGTTTTTGGGGGTTTAGGGTTTAGGGGTTTAGGGTTTAGGGGTTTAGGTTTTTAGGGGTTTAGGGTCAAGGTTTTTGGGGCTTTCGGGTTCTGAGGGTTTTAGGGTTCAAGGCTTTCCGGTTTTGAGGGTTCTAGGGTTTGCAGGGTTTTGGGTTTTAGGGCTTTCGGGTTAAACCCTAAGTGCTAAACCCTATAACCCTAAAACCCTAAACCCTACACCTGGTTAAGGTTTATAGGGGCTAGATCGGATGCTGAGCTGCTTTTCGAAGGTGGCTTGGAACCACTGCGATTCAGTGTTCAGGACCCCCAACATCCTTTTAGGTTTTAGGGTTTAGGGTTTAAGGTTATACTTGTCTCGCAGATTGCGGACCCTGCCGAGCTTGTTTGTGCGATCCACAGGGTAGGGGTAAGCTTGAGGGTGTAAAGTCTCGGGTGTTTGCTCGCCAGCGTGAGGCTTTAGGCTCAACTTGAAAAGCAAAGTAACATCTTTCATTAACCCTTATACGACCTCACGACCTCAGTCGTGCCAGACCCGAGCTTGGAGCCGCTACGTAGATCCCAAATTCTACACTACGAACCACAAACAGTATGACTCTAACGCGGATGCTTTTCATCGACTGTTTCATCTCCGACATCTGGTACGAGAGCTCTCTCCGCATCTGCGTAAAATTCATTCTCGCGCCACCTCCACCTTCACGCCTCCTGGCTCGCGGCCTCATCCTTTCTCGCATATTCCGGCGGACGCCCGGGGCTCTGAAGCGGCGCTGCTGCAGCCACCGAACGACACCGGATGAGGGTAGGTAGGAGTCAGGATCCTCTGAACCCTCAAACCCTAAACCCGGAACCCTAATCAAATCCTTAACACCGAGCCCTAAACCTTAAAATCCCAAAGCCCTTCTGGACCAAGGCGCAGCGAACTGCTCGCGCTGCAACGCTATAGACCGGCGTCTCTCCGCGCTCTGCCGCCATGTAAGAACTGCCTCGAGGGCAGAGAGTAAGGCTGGTTTAGGGCTCGTACCAGATAGATTTTTATAACTTATCTAAAATAGAACCAACTTACGATCTGGTTATATCTTAGATATCTTAGGTTTTAAGTTAGGTTTTTTGGTTATAAGTTAGATAAGTTGTAGGCCAAGATGCATTTTACTTGGTGGCAACATATGTACTCCTGAGGTAGTTAGGCGGAACTTGCGGCGAACTTGCCGCGAACTTAGGAAGAAGTTAAAGTGAACTTAGGAATCATCGCTTTTCATAGTTTTTCGTTTCTATGTTTTATACGATTGAAAATCGCTGAGGCTGATGATTCATAGAATGATGCATGAATGCGTGGTTCCTCATGATATACAGCTATACATTTACGTCTTGTGGCTCGACGTCGCGCATACCGGAGGCTTAGGGATTTCGGGGTTGATGTTACTCACGCCTTAGTTGCTTCAAAGCAAGATAAAGAAGACCTGACACAACAGCAGCTGCAGCAGGGCCGCGTGCGCATGAACCCCTGCTCCCACAAGAATCCAAACCATGGCAGCCCAACTTGCACCCCAATTGTGGTTCGACCCTGAAGTTGTGGCCCTATGTTGTGAACCACTTACTTTCTGATACACCCTCATGATTGTTCTATGGAGTTGCACGGTTAGCAGGCGAACCGCAGAACAAGTATGTTGTACACTAGCATACGTACCACACTTGCATTCGATTTCAGGCATGGCTTTGGTGGTCGTATCCCTTGCCGCCCACCTTCCGGCGTGTCGCACGCAGCAGCACTGTCCCCAGGCGCTGCAGTGCACGACGTCCTGCGCTGACAATGCCTGGTCGATTCTGCAGAAGAATGCTAAGGGCATCATGGGACTTGGTGAGTGAGCTTAAGAGTATCTAATGCGGATCATATGAGTTATTATAAGTTAACTCGAAGTACATGTAGCTCATGTACCACCCGGTTACCAACATGCCATGCAATCCCAGTTGCGAAGGCATCGTGTCGCTTCGTGGGTGAGCTTGCGGCAGTACGCCGCACGCAAGGCCGCAGCAAAGGCCAGCAAACGTGCCAACGGCCGCCGCTGCCCTTAGGGCTTTCTGGGTCCTAAAAGGGTGCTGACTAGTTGAATGAGGTTTTGAAGCCTCTATTAGGTCTTATAATATTATGTAACCCAATTTTAAGGTTCGATAAGGATTAGTCTATTGGGTTCTGCGACGGTTCCTCAAGGGATTCTATTTTGGCACAATGGCTTTTGTACTGATGCCAGAGACACCAAACGAAGAAATACTCTGGCTCAAAATGTGCTATAAAAGATGCATGGATCTATCTTTGAAGATATACCTGGACCCTTTGCAGGGTTTCTTAATATGATACCCTGAAAATGATTGTGCTTCAGGTACTGCTGAAAAGGTGTCGGAGTGTGTGGACAGAGCTTCCTTCGGGCTTAGAGGTTTAAAGGGCAATTAAGGTGCTTGTAAGACTTGTCGGGTACTGAGCTGTAGCGTTGGGGGGCTTCGGCGCTTATAGGGCCTTGACACTTTAGAGTTTAGAGTGCTTTTGCTTTGGGCTTTCGAGGTGGATTCAAACTCTTGGATATAGAAGCGGCAATGCGCTGAGCTTTGTAAATAAACATGCACCCAACAAAAAACGGCCGGCATGGGAAGGACCCCGGCAGCCCCCTTTTGGGACGACTGTTGCTATAGCCCTATACTTAAGTCTTAAGTCCAACTTGCAGACGGATAGCTATGACTAAACCCTGAATTACCAATCGACATTTTTCCGGTGTAGGGTTTAGGGATCCATAAGTAAATCCTCAACCGATGTACTTGCAAAGTCCTCGATCCTGCAGGTACTGCGGGGCAGGTAGGCATCCTCTAGCCGGTTCCAGAGCTCTGTGGCGTTGAGCTTCATGCTTGTCTTCGGCATAATCAAAGGGTCCAGGTGCCATTATAGTAGGTACTTAGTAGGTACCTGGGCCCCCAAACTACTTGGACCCTTTGGGATAGATACGAATGAAAGATGACAATAGGGATTCCGGTGCTAGGATTCTGCACGAGGGATCACAACCCTAATTCCAGGGAGGCCTCAGTCCTTTGTCCAAGGGATCATAACGAAGACACCCCGAGTGTTCAGAAAGTCTACGAAGCTTCTATAAGACCCTCAAAAACATCCAAGAAACCCTCGCAAAACCCTATAAAACCCCAAGTTGAATGGACCCTCACATCCCATCCCAGTGGTTCCGGAGCACTCCCTAAACCCTGAGCCCCTAAACCCTAAACCCCTGAAATTCTGAACCCTAAACCCTAAAGCCCTAAACAGGCAGCCCTAAAGCCTAAGCCCCTAAACCTCATAAACCTTTACAAACCCTGACACCGAGCTCCGAGCTCGCCAACTCCACCGCAGACTCCGTTTTGCAGCGCATCCGCGCGAGCACGGCCCCAGCGAGGCCTTCGAAGCTCCGTTCGGTGCCGAGAGGGGGAGCCTTTCAAGGGGTCTAGAGGGATCTGTACTATAGGGGCCTTATATAAGGAGAGACGGGAAGAGAGAGAGGCAGAGGGGGGAGAAACGACGGAGAGAGAGAGAGCGAGACCATGAGAAGCAAAGAGAGAGAGGAGAGAGAGAGTGAGAGAGAGGAAGGAGAGAGAGAGAGAGAGAGAAGCAGAGAGAGGAGAGAGAGGAGGGAGAGAGAGAAAGCAAACAAAAAAAACATAATCAGCAGGAGAGAAAAAGGAGTGTATCGCCATTGATCCCAACCAGTAAATCGAATAAGCCTTCCTTTACCAAGACACGCATATACACAGAGAGGGAGAGAGAGAGGGCAACGGCGAAAGTAGACAAGAGCGAGGAAGAGATGGGCAGGAGGTCGAAGGAGAGTTTCTGCTAACACTCGGAGGCCTTGTGTAGTATACGTAGCATCAGCCGCAGTAGCATTAGCAAAGGAGCCGCCGTTGTCGTGGAACTGGAAGGTGTAGTAGTGCGGTTGTGGTTGCTGTTGTAAGGCCTAGGGAGAAACGACCCGGAGCAATCTATCACAACAACGACTGCTTAGAGACCGCCTTCATCAATGAAGGCTGCTCAACCCTACCCGCTGCCTCAATCCATACAACTAGTGGGTCATGACTCCTCTTAGGGCTTCGGGTTCACGGGTGTAGTGTTTTCGTTACGGTCAATTTGAGGGCATGTGACCCAGAAAATAATTGGTGATTGCAGCTACAGGCAATCAAAGCAGCACAGAAGGACGCGCCTACACGCGCCTTCAGCGGCCGCGTCACGGCCAGGGTCGTGGCAACGCGTTGCCAGGCCGCCCAAAGCGCCTGGAGGAGAAATTTCGCGGGTTTCTAAGGGGGGTCTAGCATTCGAGATTTTCCGCTTAATTAACGAGGAAGCACAAATCTAAAGCCTGACACCATATACAAATCAGATTATTCTTTGTATCCTTTGAACCCACCTCCTAATCTTTTGTGGGGGATATAATGATATCAACTTTAAGCCACGCAAACGTGCAGTGCGCTTGCATAATGTATAGGAACCTGATTAAGAATCCCTGGCCCTATTACACCAAAACAGTAGGGCTCATATAAGGAACCCTACAAGAGACCCAAGGTTTCTTAATCAGGTTCCTACATTACTATCGTACCCGTATAGAACCCTTATAGTAACACTTATGGACCCCTTTAAATGAACCCCAATAAAGGCCCAAGGTTTCTTAATCAGGTTCCTACAGTATTATAGTACCCGTATAGATCCCGTCTAGTAACCCCTATAGACCCCGTTAAAGGAACCCTAATAAAGGCCCAAGGTTTCTTAATCAGGTTCCTACATTATAGAAAATAAACAGGCGGCAGCATAGCGGCCTGGTGGTCAAGAAGCTTCCGCCATGCCGCGGACTGCTAAGCGCCCATAGGCCCTCTGCACCCCGAAACATGGGCTTAGCCATAGGCCCCGTAGTGCTTCCTTTTTGGGATTACCTTATAGGATTCATTGTAAGCCCGCAAGAGGCACTACTATGGGGCCTTAGGGTAGGGTTTAGGGATATTGTGGTGTGGTTTAGGGTTTTGGGTACCGGGTGTCAATGAACGCCCTGATCCCCAGATCCGAACCCCGAAATCTGAGAGCGCGAAATCAACCCCGACGTCCTTCGAATCCCGCTACGACTCTCCCAAAGGGTCTTAAGTACCTACCCTTAAGGGGTACTTTATGGGCTCATTTAAGGGTACTTTAAGGGTTCCTTCTTTGCTAAGTACCTTTTGGACCCTTTGGGTCTCATATCAAGATAGGCATCCTCATCATAAGAGACATGTGTTTATGGCGTCTGAACTTTATTCACCCGCCTTATATACAACACCTTGCTACCCTCATAAAACACCAGGATGAAGGCAATGAAGAGACCACTGCTCAAGCAGTAGTGAATGAAGGGATATTGGAGTCTGCAGGTGGCCTTGTTGTGCTGTAGTGACATCTGGGCCCGCCGTAGGGATCCAAGAATCTCCTGCACAAGCGATCCTAAACGATTAGAACAAGTTTCAGATTCACACAGTCTTTAGTTAAAGAGATTCACTATGCAAGTCGATTATGATTAAGCTCTCCCTCATCCATCTCTCTCTCTCTCTCTCTCTCTCTCTCTCTCTCTCTCTCTCTCTCTCTCTCTCTCTCCCTCTCCAGCAGCACCGCGGATACTTGTAGCGCGGGATCTTCTATACTTCTTCCGCATGTGGTGAGAATCTACAGTAGTTGGGGAGGCGTTGGCAAATCGCACATACATACTGAGCAGCAAATCTCAGAGCTTGACACGAGCTTGATGCTTTAGGCCCTTTAGGATTGTAAAGGTTTAAAGGCTTTAGGCTTTCAGGGAATTTAAGGGTTTTATGGGATTTTGGGGCTTTGGGGATTAAGGTTTCGGGTTTTGTCTGGTCTTTCAATTCTCACTCCATGTTTGAAGACCAAACCGTTCAGTTTAGAGTAATTAGCCGTAGCGATATCTTCTGCTGACTCCTCTATGCTGAAATGTAATTATCGAGAGAACCCGCTCCAAAATCTCTGCATTCTAGAAGTTCGAACCCAGAACCTCCAATATCTCTTAATGGAAAAGCATACCTTAAATCATATTCGGGATTCTACTACAAATTTAAGGTATATTCCTTCATTAGGGGATATTGGAGTCTCTGGGAAATACTTACGCAGCCGAAGGCAGGCCTGCAAAAAATACATGAGGGCACCCACACAGCCCCAAAACGGGATCTAGGCCCTCTAGGCCCCAACCTGCACCACAACATTCTCACCAAAGTTCGGGGGGTTAGGGTTTAGGCTTCCTCCCCAACCCCAAAACCTAAACCCATGAGAGATGAAGCATTCTAGAGGCCCAAGTCTAAATCCTACTTGATCCTGAAAGCCAGGGAGTCCTGAATCCCAAACCCAAAACCCGAATCCTTCAACCAGCCCCGAACCGTAAACCTTGCAATCCCTAAACCCTATACCCTATAATCCCTATAACCCTTAAAGCAAGCCCGTCCTAAACCCTATAACCTAGAACCTATAACCCCTGAACCCTATAACCCTAAACCCTTTTACCCTAAACCCTATAACCCCTATAGCCTCTCCCCCTAATCCTCACAGCACGCACGTCCTGAAGAGCTTGTGACCGGAGGCAAAATGCCCAACTCCGCCAGGCGCAGGACAGAGCTCCCTCTGCCGAGGCTTTGCCTCATGTAGTCCCGGTTTGGGGGTTTAGGGGTGAGGGCTTTTGAGGGTTTTGGAGGGTTTGAGGATTGAGGGTTTAGCTGATCCCTACCTCCTGGACGACATGTATCTTTGGAAAGGTTTATGGTTCAGATACCAGATATGAATCCACAGCATAAGGGTATATGGCCCTTACGTTGTAGGGGCAGGTACCGGTGGCTCCAAAACGTGAAGTGCTATACCTTGGGTGCTGCCCCCACTCTGTAACAGATAGACAATACTTATAATATGAATGCTATACATAGCCCATAATTTGAGGCCCCTAGCATAGACTGTTACAGGGTTGCGGCAGTACCCAAGTTACACTCTGCATGCCTTCCACTAGCATTTTGCAGGGCTTGGCGCTACCGATAACCCTAATGCCTTCTACCGGAAACCCGAAACGCAAACCCCTATATAACCCTGGGCCAGCCTCTAAATGACGTTCTAGAGATGAAGGTGTAGGGATATTTTTGTTTTTTTTTATCGGGCTCGTTTGAGCATCAGGCTCGGGCTCGAAGATTCGGGTCTTTGGCTCTTGCTTTGTAGGTCCCGGGGTCGACGTCAAGGATCATCGGCCTTCGTAATGTAGAATACGAGTCGAGACACAACTAGGATAACACAAACTCGGGTGCCCTAAACCCGTTCACCCTGGTTTAGGGTTTGGGGTTTAGGGTTTAGGGTCCTGCTTCTAGTCTACTGACTCAGTCCTCTGATCCTTTCAATACGGTGCGAGGTACTTGTCTAGGGCACGGCACAATGCACGGTTTTCGCTCGTTGTAGGAGTGGCGTGCTGTTTCGGGAATCGACCAAGGGACACTCAGTCACAAACCTGCCCATATACTGTCAAGCTTGAAGCAGTAGCAAGACATTTGGAACATCATGATCCTAATGGCCATAGGGTAAAGTATGGAATCCTAGCAATTATCATCCTGAATCCATGGTCCAATTTTCGCACTATAAACAAACCCAAGTATGAGGTGGGGGACCACGTTTTTGGGTTTTAAGCAGCACTGCTTCAGCACCATTTCATCGGCTGCTATGTCTTTCGGCACGTTGGGCGGGGACTCACCGTTCTGAGCACGCTCGTCAACACCTCTTCACACGTTGCGGAACCGAAAGCAAAAACCTACCTATAGTCTCCATTGTAGTTCCTTTTCTTGGCTAACCAATTTTATGGTTAGTTTTTGGTTAACCAGAAAAAGGAACTACAATGGAGACTACAGGTAGGACTTATCTTGCTTCGTCGTGCTCGAGGTGTACAGCCAAACGTTGATGTCATAATCCTCGAATGAACACCTGCAGGAACCCCTAAACCCTAAACCCTAAACCCCTAAACCCTAAACCCTAAACCCTGCACCCACAAGCCCTGGCTGCGAAACCCTAAACCCTAAACCCTCAAAGGGTAAGTCAAATAATGGCCCAAAGCCTAAAAAAGGCTGTTATTCTACATACTTTTGGTAAAAAAGGCTGTTATTCTACATACTTTTGGTAAAAAAGGCTGTTATTCTACATACTTTTGGGGTCCAGGTAGACCCTAAACCGTCATACAACCCTGAAGCTGGCATCCCCGCCCATCCCTGTACAAGGTTGCAGCAATACGGTTGATGATACAAATCCTGGATTACCTTAAGGACCCTAAACTATGGGAATTATGGTATACTCCTTGTTATGGGTCATGCAGGATTTGCATCATCAACCGTAGAACCCCTTGCAAAGTACTTACAGGAACCGTCGCAGAACACTCTGACAGAACTCCGCAGCAAGACCCAAAGCCACCCGCAACTAAACCCTAAAAAACATGCAAAATCCTTAAGCCCTAAACCCCAAACCCCTCCCAAAACCTGAAATTTATGCCCGTAAGAACCAAACTTCCGATCCCCTAGGCAGCCGAAGGCACTGGCGTCCTCTAAGGCCCTCTGACTACTTCGCAATGCACCTTGGAGCTTCGGCCCATAACATACGGTTGATGATATAAACCCCTAGGGCTCCTTTAAAGGGATCTATAGGGGTATCTTTAAGGCTTCCTGTGAGGGATATATAGGGTTTAGAGTTGAGGGTTGATGATATAGATCCTGCATTACCTGAAGGACCCTAAACTATGGGAATTATGGTATATTCCTTAAGGATTTATACCATCAACAGTAGGGGTAGTCACAATCAGGTTTAGAGCTTGAGTCTAGAGTTTCGGGTTTACGATGTCCGGTTTAGGGTTTAGAGTGCAGGGTTTAGGGGTTTAGGATTCGTTTGAAGGTGTCCTTGTTCAAGATAAGGTATGCGAAACTGAGAGACAGAAGATCGCACACTGTAGGACCGAGTACCTGCACATTTGCACCTACATTGTGAGGCATACCATTACTACGAACCTAAGCTAGCAGCTCAATTGTTTATGCCATGAGAGCGTGCAAAATCGGGTTTCTGTGGTTTCGGGTTTAGAACTTAGGCTGGAGGGTTGAATAGGATTTGAAGTTTAGGATCTTTGTCGCTGCGACACCGATCCTGAACACGACCTGCCCATTACTCTGGTTGGTGGATTCGGTGTGCTCAACTAAGGCCCCTTCTAGGCTCTTGTTTATAAGGCTGCCGTACTATTTTGGTGACCCACAAAGGGATCCTAATTTAGAGATCTACGCAATTGTGTATTCTCGAGGCTTTCGTGCTAAGAGGGAGTGTTGGAGCCTGGGACAAGCAGCCCACGCAAGAATCCTGACGTCGGAACTCCACGCAGTTGCCAAGCTTGCAGGGTTAGAGTTCGGGATTTCTGGCTTAACGGTTCTGGGTCTAAGTCGAGTAGTGTTCGTTGCACATTACTACACACACATCTATGTGTGTATATATATATATATACATATATATATATATATATATATATTTATTTATTTATTTATTTATTCATACCCACCGATACCCGAATGAGGTTTTATGTTACATGCTCACATGCCACGCTCGGCATAACACAGACTCAAGCGCAGAAAAAAGCCCTAGACCCTAAACCCCAAAACGGCCCCAAACCCCCCCAATGCCCCCCCTCCCCGCCCGCCCGTCCCCAAACGTGAGCCCGTGCAATCTCGGCCAAGCAGCAGAACTCCGAAGCGAGAGTGTCCCGCTGGTCTGCTGCCTGGGTTTAGGTTTAGAGCTTAGGGTTTAGGTTTAGGTTTTAGGTTTAGGGTCTTCTGTCTGCTTCTTAGTAGCAATGGGGGAATGGGTTGTGGGGACTATTATTGGGGATTATACAGGGACTACTATAGGGACCCATTCCCCCATTCCCTACTAAGCAAAAGACAGTCTTTAGTCTTAGTGGGTATGAGTCTAGGGCATTGAATTGAAGGGTCCTTATGGTTGTTTGGCTTGCGCAACCCTCGCGCAGTTCTGATGATACTGGCGCCAGCCCAATAGCGACAACTGCAATCTGTATCACCAGTCACCAGTCATTTCTGCCGATTTGCAGTTGAAAACAGCTCTTTTCTTCTTCAAGCTCAAATAATATCTCAAGCAAGCCCCACATGGTCATCAAGTCAAGTGTCAAGATGCTCTATCACACGTTATCTTCAACTATCTTCCATCTTCCAGCAAAAAGCTGGCACGACGCAAAGATCTGAGAACGTGGGGCATCGTGGGGCCTCTGGGAGGCACATGCACCTTCGCGCAATAGATCTACTTCAGAGGATGGCATCGGATGGTCGATCCCAAGGCCCCACGGTGGCTATACAGTTGGAGCTGAAAGTCTTAAAATGTCTTCAAGACTTGGCAAGACTTGGCAAAAGATCGTGCCGCGGTCCAGCAAGTGGCTGGCAAAACGGCTTCGCGCGGCATCCCTTCAGGCAAGTATGGTCTACTAGGCTCATGTGTCAGGAGCAAAGCAATAAGGCAATAACCGCGGCAGGATTTGACTGCACCACACAGAGAATTCTGCAGCCTAATTTCCTCACGAACACCGCAGTTAAAACAAAAGCAATGGCCGCTGTTTATTCCAGAACGCCCCGCGTCCAAACCGCCTTCTGACGGCACCTATTTAGAGTTTAAGGGTTTAGAGAGCTACAGGCATTCTCGCATTGCAAGGTACCAGCGGTACCATGTGTCTAGTTGTACTGGCAGTTGTGCTGGCAGTTGGCCGTCACATGTTGATCTTGTGGTGCCTTGGCGAACTTGTAGCTCATAGATTGAGGCTGGAAGCTGCTGGACAGGCTGGGGAGGAAGTCAACCGGTTCCCCACAAGCCTTTCTGCTGATGCCGCAGACTTCGGCTGGAATCAAGCTCTTTTGGATAGCCTCGACCATGGCCACGTAGCAAGGCTGCTTGTCGGGACAGTCGCATGTGAGGAGATTCTCTCCACCAGTCTTTGAACAACTCACTGCCGACTGGATGAGCATCGCATCCACGAAGGCGCTGGCTTGCTTCTGGCAAGTGTTGCCCTTTTGCCAACTCTTTTGAGAAATAGTGATGGATGTTCCACTGGGGGGGTTCACCATGAAGCAATTCATGAGCTTCCGGCACTCCTTGTGAACTGCAAAGAACTTAGCGGACCCGGTGTCCAGCTGGACGGTGAGTTCCTGGGGCGGTGTGCCCACTTTCACCACAGCGGTGATGGTGCCGTTGATACCCAGCACTTGCCCCGGAGGACCTGACAAGCTAATCTCATTGCCTGGGATTTGGCCGTAGTCCTTCTGGCAGCCGTCTGCAGGGCCCAGATCGTACAAGTAAGGCACTCCACCGACTTTGATCGTTGAGGTATCGAAGAGAAGGTTCTTACCCCAGAAGAAGGCTGTGCCCAAGATCACCGCTGTGCCTTCGACTCCGCACCAGGAGATCTGGTACCTCTGCGAGCACGGCTCGGTCTCGTAGAAGAAGCTGGACTTGAAGACGACGACATCATTGCCGTTTACCCGGATGACCAGGTCCTGCACATGATCCATGGCACAGCTCTTCTGGGCTTCGTTCACCTCTAAGAGGACGCCCGTGCCCTCGGCACCGAGCTTCTTCAACTGGTCCAAGAGGCCGTCGCCCCAATGCTTCTCGCATTCCTTGTCGTGATGCTTGATGCGATCGTAGACATGATGGGTGACCTTGCCGAAGATGTCCAGGGGAAGCTGCAAGCCTCTGGTGCCAGAGTCGACATAGCTGTACAGCCCTTCGTTCGAAAACCAGGTGTGATAACTTTGAGTTCCCACAACTTCGGAGCCGAAGCTGAAGGTCACCGTCTCGTCCGTGAGGTTCGGAGCGTAGATGGCGTACGCGTAGTTGTACTTGTTGTACACATCCACCATCTGCATTGCGGTGGCATTCGCAGGAATCGTCTGTGGCATGCCCAGGAAGAGCTTGCCGCCCCCGGCCGGCGTCTCGTCGAGGCACATGGTGAAGGCCCGTTTCATGGGGCCGGAATTCGAGAGTGCCGTGAGCAAGTCATCGTGCTCGTAACCGTCGCACAAACCCTGATCCTTGAAACAGCCTGGCAGGAGACCGATGATGCCGGCGGCCGATGCCACGGTCTCGAACTTGTCCCCTTGATGCTCATTGCTCATCAGAGCCAAACCAACCTTTGCTGTGCCCTCGAAGCCTCCCCAATGCACCGTATCCCTCCCGAGCAAGCCCAACACCCACATCCATATCCAGCCGACTCCACCATAACCCTGCCAGAACAGCTCGGAGGAAGCCTCCATGCTGTGCCCTGTCACCTGCAGATGCGACATCTCCTCGCACGTCTCTTGCGACGCCACGACTCCGACAACCACACTGAGCATCCACACGATGGGGGCCATGGCGCGAGCTGAAGCCGGCAAAGGCAGGGATGCACGCTTGATCGAAGCGACCCACTAGCTGAAGCCAAATGCTCCATGACCAAGGCTCGCATCTCCACAGAACTGGCACAGCCAGACAAGTGCAGGCGTGACACAAGTTCGACTGCAAAGAGACGCGGGGTGCCGACTGTCCTTTCCGCTCGAGGGCTCTGCATTCAGTATCTTTTGATATGCACAGCATAGGGAATATACGACCAGAAGGTCGGAGATGCGCGCGACTCATTTTGGACGTCTTGGGCATGGTATATAGAGGCTTAAATAACTTCCGATACTATTTTGGGGCTCCTTGCTATAGCTATAGTATACATAACAATTATGCCCCCAAACCCTACCCTAACCATTGAAGCCCCTATATTAGTTGGAATGCGCTCACAAAGGATCCGGGAGACTTGGACGTCGTAGGCATTTGCAATTGGATGTATTCGCAGTCGACTGTGAAGAGCCCTCTCTCTCAGACGCCCTGATAACCTAAATCCGAAACGAAGAAGAACAACAAAAGAAGCATAGCAAAGCAAGGCAGCGCAACGCGCCCTTACGGTTTAGGGCGTAGGATTCCTGCCTGTTGTCGCGTCTGCTCCAATGCGTCTTTCAGCTGGTCCAGTTCCTAGGATTCGCGGCTTCGTGCCTTGTATGTATGTATGCATGCATGCATGCATGCATGTATGTAGGTCTATCTACGTTTACATACACACATATACATATGTGTGTGTGTGTGTATATATATATATATATATATATATAAGTTCTCACTTATAGAGATACGTAATATTTCTGTGCGTGCATAGGCAGGATTGGGGTTTGCGGCTTATGTAGCACATGTACGGTTAAGGGTGGAACGCAGTTGAAACTACAAGGGGCTAAAAGCCATTCACCATCAGACTCACTGACCCTGAACCCACGACCCACGCCTGAAAAGCCCTAAACCCTAAATCCTACCCTGAACCCACACCTGAACAATTCCTGAACCGCCAAAACCTCTAATTATCTGACTAAGACCCTACTAAAACCCTGTGAGACGTTGCGAAACCCTCCACGAAGTGAACCCTGAATCCTGGAAAGATATGGGTGCAACCTCCCATCGTACTAAGGGCCTCAACCGACTCACCAAGCTTGGCATGATATTGTGCAGTTCCGTATAGGGTTTCGTAAGGTTCTACAGGGCTTACGCAGGGGGTTTCACAGAGCCGTAAAACCTGTTTCAGAAGGGCATCAGCGGGGTTCCATGTACCCTAAGCCGCAAAACCAAATCTTGCGTCGTACAGTCATTTTGTGGGAATCCCATGAAGTACTTAGGCCGGCTTGAGGGGCCCTAATCGTTTGAAAATAGGGACAGCATTCTACAATGATTCTATTGATTCCGATCCTAAGTGTGACCTGCAGGCTTCAGTTTCAGCCTGGGTCTCTCTACCCCCAAACCTTAAACCCACGACGGCCAAACTCTAAAACCCAAGCCTAAACCCTCAACCTCATCCTAAGACTAGATAAAGCTGATGCAACGGGCCTGGATCTCGCATCTGCAGATCGATGAGGCCGAAAGTTCAGAAAACGGATGCCTTTTAGTGCTCAAATGTTTGTTTATGCTAGACCTAAGAGTAGCCTAGGAATAAAAAGGACGCCCTTTTTGGTTTAAAGGGGGTTTATAAGGTAACCTGAACCCTGGAAAAGGGAATAAGGGCCTACTCTGGGTCCTAGTATGGCTTAGGGTTCGGGCTGCGGCACTGAAGAAATCACAGAAACTATCCTCGTGATCTCACAATCTGACGTCCTTTGTTTCTCAATGTTTACACACGTGCACCGTAATCAACGAATAGTGAACCACCAGTCCCAACACTACCGTAACCAGCCCTAAAGCCCGAAGCCCTAAACGACAAGACCCCAAAGCCCGAAATCCCAAGACTCTAACCCTAGTCGGAGTGAAGCGGCTTCGCGGGCATGAGCTTCTTCCACCTGCTTTGCTAAAGGATCCCAAAAAACAGTACACCATAAACCGGCTTTTGTCTCTTTGCTGGAAGGCTCGTGTTGAGACCGTAGGGGTTCATGGTTTGAGGATTGAGGCTTAGGTGTCAGGCTTCTTTGGTTCGGGGTTCGGGTGCTTTGTTGGTTGAGAGCCCGGGCTCTGGGTGCGGGGTTTCGGCTTTAATGCAAAATTGCTGGGATATACCATTGGGCTCCCAGTGTTCCTTACCACCAAGCCCTAAACCCTGAACCCGACCTCCTAAACCTTACAACGCCACAACTGCTAAAGCTACCGCACCATTGGACTTTCAAGGAAGGAAATTGAAAACAATGAGCTTTGGCTCAGGAAATCGCGGGAAGCCATGTAGTAACAGCAGGCAACAAGTCGCAAACAAATGTTTCGAACGCAGCATCTAGGGTTTAGGGTGTCCTATGTAAAAATAGGTTTCGGGCTTAACTCTGGAGCCTGAGTGTATTTCCGAAGCCCACCTGCGAGGAACTGACTGGAAGTAGGCTACGGAAGGGACCTCTATGTAAAAAATTACGGGTCGGCGAGAAAAAGCTTTCCCGCAGCAGCCTCGCGGCAGGCAACTGAGCGGCTGGTCTTCCGATAACAGCCAACAATGCGACGATTTCAATCTCCGGATAGCACTGCAGGGAGAACTTCCTGTGCAAGCCACACCCGACGCCTGCAGCCTGGCTTAGCACCTGGCCACTTGCCGATGACACCGACACAAAGGATTCGAAGTGGAGATAATAGTACACATGCACACAAACACACTCGAATAGAATACTGGGTAGGCATGATAAAAACCTCAGAAACTTCTGAATCACCCTTGCAGAGCCCTCATAGAAGCCAACGATGCCCTTCTTGTGCAGGTTGTTTTTGGACCTTTGGGTTTACATTACTTCACCCCGGCGCAGAGACTCTAGGGGACCCCGCACAAGAAATCCCAACATAAATGCTCTCATCCAACACATTAGCAAGCAGAAATACTCCTAAGAAGACCTTATGTAAAGAGTGAAAACATAAGCGCAGACAACATAAAGAAACATCAACAACCACACAACACATGTACATTGTATGTGCATATACATACGACATGTATACATACATACATACATCCATACATACATACGTACATACCTATATACATACGTACGTACGGACGGACAGGCGTACGTGCATACGTACATAAGTACGTATGCGTGATCAATTTTATGCTTGTGGGTCTGTATGCATGTATATATGCATGTGCGCATGTATGCATGTATGGATGTATGCCTGCATGCCTGCATGCGTGCGTGCATGTATGTACGTCTCTATGAAGCTTGGTTACATATGCATACAGACCTGGAACATTCACAAGTATTTCAATGATGTAGCGCCCGAAACCCAGACCAACTGCGATTCAAACCTAAACCGAAACAGAATCATTTCAAGGGCCCCGTAAACCGCCTGGCGCATGGCCGACATCAGCGACCGCTGGCCAACCTCCTTCCGCGCGTGTTGGGATGCGTGCATCCTTGTACTGAGGATCGTGTAATCGATAATCGATTCTTTATATCTGTGCTTTGTGTGAATGCGGTTTACGTGACACAGGGACCCCGGCATAGTCCATGTGGAATGGTATATATACATATATATATATATATATATGTATGTATGTATGTATACATATATATATATATATATATATATATGTATGAACCTATGTGTATATAGATATACACGGTTGGTGGCATTATCGCGGCACCTCCGCGATAGTTCTTCGGGGGGTAGCATATATATGCATGCAGACTGTATGCATGTACATGTGTATCCGTGTGTATAGTATGGCCATGTGTGTTTGCACGAGGTCTCGATATCTATATCTGAAGAACCACATGATGCAACGTGCATAAAGACTTTGCATAAGCGAGGTCGCTGTCTCAACAAAGCCCTTTTTTCACGGGGTCCATGTACCCCATGGCACAAAATCCACGCCAGATGCGAAACCTTGCCTACCGGCGCTTGGAAAGAGGTTGCGATGGAAAAGCTGAAGCCTTAAGCCATGAAACTTAGTCCACCAATCCAAAACCTAAATCCTAAGCCATCTAATGGACCCTCAACCCTAAAGCGTCGTGAACCCAGAACCCAGGATGAGGGTTCTGCATATCTGCATGGTAGGACCAGAAAACCCCGAATGACAACAGGCGAGTCTCTACGCTAAAAGGTTGATCGGACTTCGGTGGGGGGGGGGGGGTGGGCTTAGGGTTTAGGGTATCAGGCTGACCGCAAAGCTGACCTGCCCCGTTCTCCAGGGATGCCAGAATTGCCGCCGAAGAAGCCGAATCCCTGCAAGGGAATCTGCAGCTCTGAAGATCAGGGTTCAGGTTTAGGGCTGTATGTAAGAAGGCCGAAGCTACAAAGCCCCAAAGACCCCTCTACAGGACCAAGGTTCAGGGCTTTACGATTGTAGAGCTCAGCGGGGTTTCAGAGTTACAGTAGGGTTTCAGGATTCGGGCGCTTTGGGCTTCGGATTCAACCTATCAAGGGAGGTTTGCGTGGGTTCCCGAAGTGATGGATATTACACGACTCCATTTACCGACGAGTTCATTTATATCTAGGATCCTGTGAAGTAACCCCCCCACCAAAAAAAAGAACTACAATGGAGACTCTCAGCAAACCACTACCTGCCTGTGTTGCGGAGCTTCTCGCACGCCGCTGTGCGCCGAACGACTCTCAGCCGTGATGCCTGCACCTGTTGCAGATCTGGCTGCCGATTTATTCAGGGTTTAGGATTTACACTTTTATTTTTCAATGCTTAGGATTTTGGGATTTAAGGTCTAGGGTTCAGAGTTTAATAGTTAGAATTTTCAGTTTGAGGAAGATTTTCCTGAGTGGAAGTCCAAGAGAACCTGTTTAGGCAGGTCCGTGCACCGGTTTAGGGCTTCAGGCAGTTTAAGGCCTGGGATGTAGAGTTTAAGGCCTAGTGTTTAAGGCCAAAGGTGGAACCGCATCCGAATCGTGAACGGTATATCTCGTATCGGTCTACGTGTGCGGCTCTGTATATGGGAGCGCTTGCAAGGACTTGAATTTATGCTACAAATTGCATGCGTTGGTTTTCTACTAGTTCGGTTCAAATTTTTGTAGAGATCAAAGTAGAATCTAAACTGCGGGCTGACGCTCAAAGTGAGAGAACTTGTGAGGGCAGACGAAAGAAGCAAGGACGTGCGAGGCACTTACTTGGAGGGTCGCGGGACTTACTAAGTAGTTATTTTAGGGAGGTGTAAGTACCATAACACCCCAATTAGGGTCAATTTTAGAGGTACTTATAACTTATAACTCTACTTATTACCTACTTACTAAGTCCCCCGACCCTCCAAGTACCCTCCCGGGCTTCTGCTAGGCGTGCCCATTCTGAGGTTGCTCGATTTGGGTGGTTGTCATTAGGGCCTTTGTGGGTCCCTATTATAATACGGCACCTAATATTTAGGGTGCCCAAAACAGGGACCCTAATTTTGACAACCACCGATTTAAGTTTTAGTACTATCAGCTCAATGCATTCCCCCCGAACTAATACAGGGGCCTAAATAACTACCAATACTACTTCGGGATTCCTTCTTGCATTGATAGTACGACATTATCGAATCTACCCTGAAGTTTCTGAATTCTCCCTCCAAGGGTACCCTGGACAAGGAAGCCCCAGAACCCCGAACACCAAACCAAACTCAGAACTCGACATGCAACGCCCTACAGTAACCCCGTAAAGTTGGAAACCGGATTAAGGCCAAATAGTGCTGGGATTCCCTATAATTACATTACTCTTAAGGATCGAGGCTATTGGGTTTCCAACTTTTGGGCTTCTACTGTAAACGGGTCCTGCTGAGGAGCCATCGGGTTGTATATGGGCCCCACGGTGGCGCTGTAGAGGTTCTGTAAGAGTTCCAGTGGGGTGTTAGCCATAATCTTGCTTGGGTCTGAGAGAGCCTGGCGCCACCACTCGCCCAGGATGGTCAGCAAAGATAGATCCTGTGATGAAGGCAGGCTAGTGGGCTTTCATCAAGGTGCATAGAAGTCTTGGGGATTTAGGTTTTAGAGTTTAGGGTTTATAAGGTTTTGGGCTTAGGTTTTTAATGGAATCCGGTCTCTAGGCCCAAAAGCCTTAAAATATGCGTCCTCAGAGCCTTAGGGTTAGGGTTTAGGATTTAGGATGTTTTTTTTATCGCCTCTTTTCCAGGATTTAGAATTTAGGTTTTAGGGTTTTGGGAGCCTCTGGGTTCGGATTACTGGGCCTCGGGTGATAGTGAGAATTAGAGATATTGCGATGCGGGCCCTCCTTAGTCGAATACTGTCTTAGTTGCTGAGTTCTAAAGCCCCCCCAAAAGTGTACACTTTCAGCTTTATAGTGGGTAGTATTATCCCCAAACGTGTGAAGTGTATCCACTCAGCTACTAAGCGGTTGATGACATAAACACTGCTACTTAAGGACCCGAAGCTATGGAAATTTGGTATCTTCACTAGAAGCTCGTCGTTGTAACGCCCGAGGTCATGGGCAGCTGCTAAGCAGATAACCAGGGATCAAGATCCTTCAACTACCGAAATGGGTGAGCATAAAGAGTGAACGATTGGACGCTTGCCTGGCCCGAATGAATGACCGAAATCAGTGACTATAGTGCTTGGGCAAACCTTTCTTGGCAAGTATAACCTGATTGTCAGCTCTGTTTCCTGACTGTGTGCCCGCACTTCTTGCAGTGATTACATGATTGAACGGCAGGTATGAGGATGAGTGGCGTGATAAGCGAACTGTGGGGTCAAGCTTGTGCTTGGTTCTGGCGGTGAGAGGATTGTAACGAATGAGAATACTGCTGCTGCTGGTATTTCGACAGCACCGACTAGACTGACAGCCTTGCAAAGACTTCCCGACCTCAGACAGACACAAATAAGCAAAGACCACACCGCAGGCCCCCTAAACCCTAAACCCCTAAACCCTAAACCCTAAACCCCTAAACCCTAAACCCCTAAACCCTAAACCCTAAACCCCTAACCCCTAAAACCCTAAACCCTAAACCCCTAACCCCTAAAACCCTAAACCCTAAACCCCTAAACCCTAAACCCTAAACCCTAAACCCCTAACCCCTAAAACCCTAAACCCTAAACCCCTAACCCCTAAAACCCTAAACCCTAAACCCCTAAACCCTCAACCCATCAATCGAAGTATGAGCCCCAGAACCACAACTAACCTCCTCCAAACCAAAGACCCAAGCCTGAAACCCTGAACCGTCAACCCTACCGTAACCCGCAGCGTTCGCCCCCTATGCACTGAACCCCTAACACCTCTTATGAAATCCTTATAGCCTCTTACAATCCCTAAACCCTAAACCCTACAAAGCCAGACAAAACCCCAAAGTCTCAGCTCAGCCCTTCATCCCGCAAGCCCCACATGGAAGACGACACTCACTACATCAGCCATACAGCGACCTTTCCTGAACCCAAAACCCAAGACCCCAAACCCCAAACCCAAAACCCTAAACCCAAAACCCTAATCCCAAAACCCTAAACCCTATAAACCCTAAACCGAGACCCCAGATCTGCCCTCCCCCTGACAGGCCTCGGTGGATTCTGACCACGCCTCGCTGCAGCGCCGCAGCACTCGCCAGCAGAGTGCCGTTCGCTTCGCGGTGAAAGCGTCGAAGCAGTCGATCTGCACCTTCACAGTATAAGCCTAGATGCCCAGACCTTAACCCTGAACAACCTACCTTTTTTAGGATTCCTTATTGTGGTTTCCGCATATAAGTCCTCAAAAACGGTAGGCTATTCAGGGCTAAGGTAGGCCCTACCCGATTGTTTGGTGTCCAGGTCCAGGTCTCCAGGGTGTTGGACGAGGTGCAGGAGCACGGTGATTATTAATTTGAAGCGACTGCTGATCGTGATCTGTTGAGCTCGCAACCCTGCCTTTGGAGTGTAAATGCTGCCTACACCGAGCACCTCCCCTAATGGTTGAACTACTCCAACGGTATGCAGAG
This sequence comes from Symbiodinium sp. CCMP2592, assembly GCA_905221615.1. NCBI lineage: Eukaryota > Dinophyceae > Suessiales > Symbiodiniaceae > Symbiodinium > Symbiodinium sp. CCMP2592. Next base: position 355,331 of record CAJNDT010005971.1, read on the forward strand.
GGTCCACAGAGCCTCGATATGATTGAAGCTCACTGAAAAATTACCCTTTCCTGTTCCCAGCTGTAGAGCTTTAGGAGAACTGAAGCAAGTCTGGCAACGATTGTAGTTGCTCCTGTACCCCGCAACTTGGAATATGCTTGTCCTCCTGCGGTATTTGTGGTTGCTGTTTAGTTTTGCAACCAAGTTGAAGGCTTGGGACCTGGGGTTAGGGTTCCTTGAAAGCCCGCTGCCCCCTTGTTACGCAACCATACTCTGCAACATTTCTGAAATCTCTGCGTACTGTGTAATGCAAGCAATCTTACTTCGTTGAGGCCTAGGCAGAGAAGAACGCACCTATAGTATATCGGGAATGCATATTATGAGGGTCATGCAGGGTCAAGAGGATTGTCTATGCAAGCCTACGTTGCTCAAGAGGTCCAAAAGCATTTTGATGTAATTCAAGTTCGGTGTACTCTAAGTATGTGTAATTCTTTGCATGTTACTACCCTAACCAAAATCCATGTACCCACATAGCTACACTTTGTGCCCAATGTACCTATATAGGGAGTACTTTAAGGCCAATGTATATACTATATGAGTACATGGACCCTTAGGGCTAGTTCGGGCGTATGTAAAGGGTACCTGAGCTCCTACACTCGAAAAAACGACCACTTACGTCCTAAGCCTTTACCCTAAGGCCCCAAAGTACGGCCTTTTTGGGGTTCATATTTAGTATCTTATGAGGCAATCCCAAAAAGGAAATACTATGGGGCCTCTGGGTAAACTCTGAAACCCTAAATCTCAAAACTTCTAAACACCCTGAGATCCACAAGCCCTAACCCAAAACTCCTTCAAGACGCTACTAAACCCGCAAGCCGTAAACCCAACACTCCCTAAACCCCACTCTCGTGGCAACACCACTTCACGTATCATGGGACTTAGGAACTAAAGTGATACATGAGGTACTATAGTCTAACTATAGTCATATATCTACTTATTGTCCTAATTCAAGTACCTATATTAGAACCTATATCTTTACTTGCTAAACCCCAAGTACCGACCTCAAGTACCAAATGACCCTCAAATGTAGGGGCCTATCGTCCTATACGATGAACCACCAAACCGTAAAAGCCTGACCTTCGAAATCTTAAACTACCCCTAAGGGTCCATGTACCCAAATAGCATGTACTTTGGCCTTAAAGTAGTCCCTATATAGGTGCTTTGGGGCAAAAGTATATACTATTTGGGCACATGGACCCTCAGGGTATCATTTATCTATCAAGTTCGGCCTCGATGTTTCCCCTCAACATTTATACCTCCCAAAACCCTACTCAAACTATGCAGGCCCCTGTACTGTGAAGTAGCACCCCGCCAGCCTCGAGGTAGGACATGATGTCCAAGGTGGCGGCCCGCCGCCAGCTGTGCAAATGTTGCCTTCTGAAGTCAGATGTAGTGTCTACCTTAACCCTACCCTTTTTAGGGTTCCATATTATGATTTCCTTATGTACGTCCTTAAAAAGGTACGGTATTCAGGGTTAAGGTAGGGTATAGTCCTGCTTGTGTTCGGGGTGTTGCACAAAAATGCAAGATTCAAGAACTTGTGCAGTAAGTGATAGTCCGTTGTTCCCAAAGGGTCCAAGTAATAGTATAATACAGACCTTGGGGGCCCAAATACCTACTAGGTACCTACTATAATGGTACTTGGACCCTTTGGCCCTAAACCCTAAACCCTAACCCTAAGCCCTAAGCCCTAAACCCTAAACCCCTAAACCCTAAATCTATGGGATCATCTGGAGCCAACTCTGGCCTCGCCGTGTGCGAGAGAAGGATCCGTCCAACGCGCATGGCCGCCGCTGCCTTCCGGTTTGCCCAAGGGTCCAAAGGACCCAATAATTAGGTACTCGGTTTTGGGATGTAGTTATGTCGGTTAGGATTTTGGAGAGCATATGACGATTAGGTACTTGGCCCCTTAGGGTACGCGCATGCCTACAGACGCCACATTCCCTTTGCTAAAGCATATATAGGCCCTTGCTTGTACTACACCGTGCTTATATATAGCTATTTCTGAATCCACGCGAGTTGAACAGCCACGCCCGGATAACCCCATAGTTAGGGCACATAGAACTCTACTTGTTATCTGAAACCCAGAAAGGGGACAAAGGATATATTCATCTCCCAGTGGCCTACATTGCATATGAGCACAAACACTGACCCCTATCAAGTGCACCACACCTCAAAGCTAAAAAAGTCTGAAGCTCCAATTGAACCACAGACCCAACCCCGGAAGATCTCAACCTTTACACAGCCTACGTAATGGATTCTTGGCACCCTGTGTAATATGCAGAGGCCGAGACAAAATACTAACACTTTTTTGAGGGTACCTTAATATAAGTATAGTACAATGGTCCCCAAACCCGATTATAATTATTAAGGTCCCTATATTAACATGTTTAGTCCGGGGACATGGGCCACGTTGAGGACGTCATCTGTAATGTCTTTTGGATGTGGACGGATCTTGTCTGATGGGATTCTCTCCTGTGCTTGCCGTCAGCTAAATTTAGGAGCGGACCTTTGAGGCGTGAGAGGTGTCGTTTTCATGTCTGAGGTTTGGTTTACATTGGTCTTGCTGGGCGATTCTAAAGTATCAAACTGCAAGACGATCATTGATCCGTCCTAGTGCTGTCTAGAATAAGCAAAATATGACGAATAACAAGAATAGCAATATCAAGACGTAATAAGAAACACGCAGCATTCACTAGCCGACCCAGCCGGGAGAACCACAGGACCGCAAACAGCTCTGTTCCGCAACTCTTCAACTCCCTAGCCCTCAAAACGGAACCCCTGCAACCCTACCCAAATCCCTTAAACCTCAAACTTACAAAGCACCAAACACCCGTAAACAACTATACTACGAAGGCCCGCGGCTCAACCCTGAACCATGAACCTTAACCCGAACGGTGGTAGGTACTGTTATGGCAAATACTTCCGCAAACCATTCTAGTAAATCCTAACACAGAAAACCTACATTCTACTGTGCAGGTGCTTTGGACCCTAAACCCTAAACCCTCATAGTTCCCAAAGCAAGAACCCTTGAAGTACCCTTAAAGGAGCCCATAAAGTATCCCTTACAGGTAGGTACTTTGGAACCCTTTGGCTTACCGTTAGCTGTAATTATACACCATTCCTCCATTTCCTACTAACCAACGGTAAGTTGGGTAACCCTTCAACTAAGAACCCTCGACTTCCTACGTCCCCTGAACCGCGGAGTCTTTGGAGGGTCGGGGGACGTAGTAAGCAGTTACCCTAAGGGTCCATGTACACAAATAGCATGTACTTTGGCCTTAAAGTAGTCCCTTTTTAAGTACTTTGGGGCCAAAGTATATCCTATTTGGGTACATGGACCCTCAGGGTGATTTTATAGAGGTAGGATCCCTTTTAGGGTACGTAAATAACTCGACGTATTACCTACCTATAGTCTCCATTGTAGTTCCTTTTAACCAGTTTTATGGTTAGGATCCTATAATAGAGTTTCTGGTTCACCAGAAAAAGGAACTACAATGGAGACTACAGGTACTTCTTAAAGCTCCCTGAGCCCCAGGAGCTCCTGTCTGCGCTTCAGCTGCCAGGTGCCCCAAGAGCTGCAAAGCAGCTGCTGATCAGCTCGAGCAGAGATGAGCCTTGGATTTCCACTTAACCCTGAACTTCCTACCCTAAGGGTCCTAACAAATTGGGGAACCTCAAAATTGAGGGTTTCTGAGACCCCAAAGAGACCCAAGGACTCTCCCCAGGACGTTCCGGACCCTCCTAGTGAGATACCTGGACCCTTAGGGTAAACCCTAAACCCCTACGTAAACCCTAAACCCCTAAACCCCCTAAACCCTAAGCGCCTAAAGCCTAAACCCCCAGGCTTCACGCTGAAAAGTCGGCTCCCCTATGAGGACCTTAGGGCGCCTAGTGCTCAATTTCAGGGTTCAGGGTTTAGGGCTTGGGGTTTAGGGTATAGGGTTTAGGGTGAGTCTTCGAGTTTAGGCCGTCCCCAGGGTCCGTGTAGCTCTGCAGAAGATACATAGGCCTTGAGGGGGTGCCTATATAGGCATTGTAAGGTCCAGATATACTCTATACCCTTCGGGTAGACCCCGGAACAAAGCATGGGGAGGGTCGAAGTGCTCCGTCCTTACCTACAAGAATTGTATTTTCTATCTGTTTATCACTAACCCTTTAATATTACTGTGAATAGTACCATTAACATTGAGCATAATTGCTGTTATTGCTGTTATCATCTTTTCTCATCATTATCCTCGCTACTAAGGCAGTATATTGTAGCTTCCGAAAATAGGGGGACCCTAATCTAGTACCCTAAATAGTAGGATCCTTACTATAAGGACCCCCAAACTCAGGCACCCCTAATTTTCGGAAACCCTAAACCCTAAATACCCTAAACCCTTTATAGAACCCTTATAGATATCCCTTTAAAGGAACCCTTAAAGGTACCCCTATTGTTTCGGAAACTCCCATATTGCCCTAAGGGTCCAAGTACCTAATAATCATATGCTCTCCTAAATATTGAGCTACATAACTACTATCCTAAACCCAAGTACCTAATTATTGGGTCCAAACTCTAAACCCTAAACCTTTATGGAACCCTTATAGATATCCCTTTAAAGGAACGCTTAAGGTACCCCTAATCTTCGGAAAAGTCCGCCGAGATGCTTCACTTCTCTGGCCATGCCCAGTGCTGAGCTCACCAGGAGCTTCTGGGAGGCGATTATCAGGTTCCGAAGGGTTTAGGATTTCAGGGTTTAGGGTTTAGGGGTTAGGGATCAGGTGTTTAGGGGTTCGAGGCTTAGGGTTTAGGGATCAGGTTCCGAAGGGCTTAGGGTTTAGGGGTTTGAGGCTTGGGCTTAGGGTTTAGGTGTTCGAGGCTTAGGGTTTGGGTGTTTAGGGGTTTAGGGTCACATTCCGAAGGGTTTAGAGTTTAGGGGCTTGAGGCCTGTTTTCTTTAAGGCTCCTTTTTCATGTCTGCCAGGCAGTCGGCAGGGTTTAGGGTTTAGGGTTTGGGGGTTTGAGGCTTAGGGCTTAGGGTTTAGGTGTTTAGGGGTTTGAGGCTTAGGGTTTAGGTGTCTAGGGGTTTAGAGGGTTTAGGGTTCAGGTTCCGAAGGGTTTGGGATTTCAAGATTTTAGACCCCCAACTACCCTTTAATTGTAGCCCCCGAATTACCTCTTAATGAAGAATATCAGAGGTTCAGGTTCCGAAGGGTTTACCAGGACCCCCGAAGTACCCTTTAATAAAGCCCTTATGGCCCTCTATAGTGGGTATTTATAGGGTATATTGAAGGGTAGCTGGGGGTCCAGGTAGGGTTCAGGGTTTGAAGCTTAGGGGTTGGGGTTTCGGGGTTTAGAGGGTTCAGAGGGTTTAGGGGTTTAGGGTTTAAGGGTTTGAGGCTTAGGGTTTAGGGTTTAGGGGTTTAGGGTTTAAAAGTTCAGGGTTTAGGGGTGTGGGGGTTTAGGGTTTAGGGTAGGTAACTTCAGTTCGTGGTCTTAGACCCTGGAGATCAGGGGTGGTCCGCATTTCAACATGAGAACACAGCCTTTCCACGAAACTGAAAAGTAGATAACAGCCCCGTGCCTCGAGGGCACAAGCAGTTCTGGAGACATCCATATTGGGTGCTTTCTGGGGGAAAAGGTATTTGAATCCAATGAAAACGCCTCCCATATCCCATACGGCAGGGAGCCTTAAGAATTAGAACAGGCTTTGCGGTTATATTATACTAAATACATGCAATAAGGAACCCCCAAAATCCTGCTCTAATTATTGAGGCTCCTACCCATAGGCTCCATAGTATTTCCTTTGTGGGATCGCCTTATGGGGTTCTAAATATGAACCCCAAAAAGGAACTACTATGGAGCCTCTAGGTAATTACATTACCCTAGGGGTCCAAGCGCCCACATAGTAGGGTTTCAAGGTCCGAAAACCATTCAGAGTATGGATTTTGGGACTTAAAACCCTACTAACTACTATTTGGGTACTTGGACCCTCTGGGTTACCTGACACTATGACAACGTGAGGAAGGATCGAGCCTCGCGTTCGACTTGTGCAGCCTCCGCTCGCGCCTTCGTTGCCGTAGCTTAGTGGGAGTGTCGGGGGACTTAGTAAGGGCTCCTTAAAGGGATCCGTAGGGGGATTATAAGGGGATCTACTGGGGAGGGTCGGGGGACTCAGAACGTCAGGAAAAAACAGATTTATTGGTACCCTAAATGGGATCCTAATTGGGGTTATGGTACTTATAACTCTGTAAAATAACTACTTTTCAAGACCCCGAGCCTCCCCGTAGTCAGGTTTCACACTGCCTGCAAATAAAGCTAACAGGTTACGTATTGGACATGTCAACTACGAAGCTAGCCGGGCTAAGCCTTTCACTTAAATTCTTGAGTCTACCCTAAGGCCATAAAGTAGTTCCTTTTTGGGGTTCATTTTTCGAATCCTATAACGTAATCCCAAAAAGGAGCTACTTTGGGGCCTATGGGTACACACCACATGAAACAGGGTCTCGCCGCTCGTGGAACAAGAGCGCAGTGTGTCTAAACTGCCTGAAGCTTCGAAACCCTGGTCCCTTTTTTGGGTACCCTAGATATTAGGTGCCGTACTACAATAAGGACCCCAAAAGGGACCATAATTTTAAGCTTCAAAATCCTATGCCCGAGAGCTCTGAAACCTCGTTAGACAACTTATCTTCATAATACTGCAAGTATACGGACATGTTGTCCGGGACCATATCGTGTATGAGTTGCATGTGAGGGTGCTACAGCTCAGATACAAAGAACGAGAAAAAACAAAGCACGGACAGAAAAGCGGATAGATGCATAGATAGACAGACGGACAGACAGATAGAAAGATGGCAAGACGGCTACATGGATAAATGGACAGATAGATAGACAAATAGATAAAGAGAGGCAGCGAGAGAGGACAGATAGATAGACAAATAGATAAAGAGAGGCAGCGAGAGAGGGAGAGGAGACAGAGAGAAAGAACAAGAGATAGACAGACCGATGGGCAGGCAGACAGACAGCCAGACAAACAGAGAGGGAGAGCGAAAGAGAGAGAGAGAGAGAGAGAGAAAGAGAGAGAAAGAGAGAGAGAGAGAGAGAGAGAGCGAGAGAGAGAGAAAGAAGGATAGAGGGATGGAGAGATGGAGAGATAGTTCGTCAGCTAGTTAGTTGGTGCGAGAGTTAGCTAGTCAGTTAGTTACTTAGCCATAGCTAGTCAATCATTCAGTGAGTGCATGAATGAGTGAGTAATTGTTCTGTGCTTTTTTAGCTAGCTGGCTAGGCAGGTCGATAGAGACACGACTGGATGGACTTAGAAAGACAAAAAGCAAAGTAGATGGATTGGTCGGTAGATCCATCGGCAGGTTCCAAGGCATGTTTGGGTTTTAGGGTTCAATCAATGTTGCGAGGGTTCACGCTGATGTATGCTGATGAACCTCGCATCTGGCATGGATGGACACACCAACTGCCTCACAAGATTACGGCCTTTGTATAGTGTCCATTGCAGCTCGTAGCTTTGGCTCACTAATGATACGGTGAGGATCTTCAACCCTACCTTGAACTACCAAAACCTACAACTTTTCGTAGGGTCCCTATAAAATCAATACTCGGGTTTATAATCAGAACCTAGAACAGAAAAGGTTCTGGCAGTTGAAGGTAAGCCCTGGAACCCTGAACCCCTAAACCCTAAACCCACCCTGAGCCCCTAAACCCTAAGCCCCTACTTGGAGGGTCGGGGGACTTAGTAAGTAGATGATTGGGGTTATGGTAATTATAAGTCCCTAAAATAACCAGTTACTAAGTCCCCCAACCCTCCAAGTAAACCCTAAGCCCCTACAGTAGAAGCCAGAAAGTTGGAATATCATTATCGTAACCCCTTTAAGGTAAATTAGAGGGGATCCTGCCATTAATCCATATTCCAATTTTCTGGAGTTCCCTTTAAACCCTCAGCCACAAATATCCTTTCTCACCCGGCCTCCAGCTGCTGGCGCACGGAGGCCACCGCGAGCTGACTCTGACCCTGAAGGGCCTGGACCTGGGATTTAATTAGGGGTGTTTAGGGTTTAGGGTTTAAGGAAACCTGGTTTAGATGTAGAGTTTAGGGTTTAATTAGGGTGTTTAGACATCAAGGCTTTTGGGTTTAGGGTTCAGAGTCCAGGTATCTCTTTCGGAGGGTCCGGAATGTCCTGGGGAGAGTCCTTGGGTCTCTTTGGGGTCTCAGAAACCCTCAATGTTGAGGTTCCTCAATATGTTAGGACGCTTAGGGTAGGGTTCAGGGTCTGGGGGTTTAGGGTCTAGGGCTTCGGTGTTTGGGGTCTATAGGGGTTTAGGGGTTTAGGGTTGGGGTTCGAGGTACTGTTAATGGGGGATACTTCCCCAAATCAGAATACTGCTAGTGCTAGTAACTCGTGATATAGAAAACCTACGTTTTACTACGTAGGTACTTCGGTTGATGATACAAATCCTGCATTTCCCATGATAAGGAATATACCATAACTCCCATAGTTTAGGATCGTTAAGGTAGTGCAGATTTACACCATCAACCGTTTGGGCCCTTTGGGAACAGGCTTCCTTTTCCAGGGTCCCCTGAGGCATCCCTTTAGGTTCGGTTCCTTCAATGCTTCGTTTTCTTGGGTCTCTTGAAGGGTTACTACGAAGGCTCCGGTGAGGGTTCCTCTAAGGGTTACCCTGAGGGTTCTATGGTTTAGGGTCTAGGGTTTAGGGCCTCGGCGGGCTGGATGTAGACTTTACGGGTTTAAGGTTCAGGGCGTATAAGGTTGTGCCTAAACACACCCGAAACCCACTTCAAGCATATACCCCAAAGCCGTAGACCTTATCCTGAAACCCAAGAGCCTTGAGCCTTGGTTTAAGGTTTAGGGTTTTAGGGTTCAGGAATACCAAAACCCTAAAACTTAACACCCGAGTATGAACCTGAAAACCCCCTGCGTAGCGTTTTAGAAACCTCACCCCTGTAGGAAGCCAATGGAACCTGTAATTCTATCCCTGCCCTTGTTCTGGGTCGGGATAGTATCAAAAATCGACATTGCTATTCCTTGTTGGGTTTGAATACCAAAAAAACCGTAAACCCCCAAACCCCCAAACTCTAAACCCTTACATAAACCCTGAACCCTTACATGAACCCTAAACCCTTACATAAATCCTAAACCGCAAGACCCTAAACCCAACTATGACACCCTGCCTGGGTTGCCACTTCTCGAGCCAATCGCTGCTCGCAGCCTGGCCATGGGTGCCCACAGGACTAGGGCTTCAGTTCTGAGGGTTCTCGGGATTAGGTTTAGGGGTTTAGGGTCTTAGGGTACTAGGAGTTAGCCTTAGGGGTTCGTAGGTTTAGGGGCTTAGAGTCCTAGGGTTCTAGGGATTAGGTTTAGGGGTTTAGGGTCTTAGGGTTCTAGGGATTAGGTTTAGGGGTTTAGGGTCTTAGGGTACTAGGGATTAGGCTTAGGGGTTTGGAGGTTTAGGGTCTTAGGGTTCTAGGGATTAGGCTTAGGGGTTTGGAGGTTTAGGGTCTTAGGGTTCTAGGGATTAGGCTTAGGGGTTTGGAGGTTTAGGGGCTTAGGGTTCTAGGGATTAGGCTTAGGGGTTCGTAGGTTTAGGGTCTTGGGGTTCTAGGGATTAGGCTTAGGGGTTTGGAGGTTTAGGGGCTTAGGGTTCTAGGGATTAGGCTTAGGGGTTCGTAGGTTTAGGGTCTTAGGGTTCTAGGGATTAGGCTTAGGGGTTCGTAGGTTTAGGGTCTTGGGGTTCTAGGGATTAGGCTGAGGGGCTTGTAGGTTTAGGGGCTTAGGGTTCTAGGGATTAGGCTTAGGGGTTCGTAGGTTTAGGGGCTTAGGGTTTCAGGATTCTAGGGATTAGGCTTAGCTAGGGCCTTAGTGTTCTAGGGATCAGGTTCAGGGGTGTAGGGTTGTAGGGTTCTAGGGATTAGGTTTAGGGGTTTAGGGTTCTAGGGACTCGGCTTAGGGGTTTGTAGATTTAGGGGTTTAGGGTCTTAGGTTCTGGGACTAGGCTTGGGGGTTTGTAGGTTTAGGGGTTTCGGGTCTTAGGGTTCTAGGGATTAGGCTTAGGGTTTTCCGGTTTAGGGGTTTGGGGCCAGGAGGTCAGGAGTGAAGCTGCTAATTTCCTTAAGCATGTACCCTAGCAGGGCTTGAGGCTCACTTATCGTATGGGGATTGTGGGACTGAGGTTTCGGCCCCCGTCTATTCAAGGCCATGGGGCTCTCAAGTGATACTATTAAGGTGGGGGTTAGCATGGTTAGGCTCTGGGGTTGTAGTAGGGTTTAGGGGTCTGGGCTTGGGGGTATCGATTCTGGTGTTGATGAAAGATTTCTTCGAGTTCAGAGAAGGTAAAGTTTTAACGTTTTTTGGCCTTAGGCTCGGGGCCATATAGCCTGACCCCCATAGCCCAAAACCCTGCACCCAGAGTTTACGAAAAGCAAAAAATTAGGGTTGGATTTAGGCATTGGGTTTTATGCTGTTCAGCATTTATCATCATAAACCATGACACAGGATATGTGAACTCTGATCCCTGACCTATCTTGAAGTCTTCTATTAACTAGCTCATGGTTGGGATAGTACTAAAAATTACATGCTCATCCCTTATTGGGTTCAAGTACCCATAAAAATGTAAAATGCTACCCAACTATCACAAAGTAGCGAAATGGCTCTGCGACTATAGGCTGGAAGCTGGGTCTCTTGGCTTTGGTAGGCCGGCCGTCTTTGGAGTTTACGGTTTAGGGTCCAGGGTACCGGATTTAGGGTTAAAGGTTGAGAGTTTAGGGGGTTTAGGGTTTAGGGTTAGGTCGGGCTTAGTATAGGGGCCTACTGCATTATTTCGAGTTAGCAGTATTTATGACAGTTATACTTTCATATATCTCCCAAGCCCTATTCCAATTCTTAAGGCCGCTATATTACCCGGTTTTGGGTGCAGGATTTAGGGTCGCGGTAACATAGCACCAAGAATATCACCTCTTACGAAAGCACAAGAGCCAGAAACTGGCCACGATTCAGGTTTGCCATGCTATTCTCGGAGAGCGTGGTAGCAAATGCAGAAACACTAGGCTGTCAGCTGTTCCAAGAGGATGCCAGTAGGCATGGGGGAAAACATGGACACCCACGCTGTCTGTGACCCTGGCTAGCGGCTTGCTTGGCCAACACTTGCTTACGGGTCTCGCATGTGTCACTGGAGCTGGGGGTTTCCGAAAATTAGGGGACCCTAATAAGGCACCCTAAATAGTAGGATCCTTACTGTAACGATTGATGATATAAATCTTGCATGACAATAATGACCCTAAACTTTGGGAATTATGGTATATTCCACATTATGGGTAATGCAGGATTTATATCATCAACCGAAGGACCCCAAAATAAGGCACCCGTATTTTCGCAAACTCCCAGCTAAAAAACCCAATCTGCAAATCCAAACCTCTAAACTGTCTCGACTGTCTCGGGATCTTCAAAGCAAAACTCCAGACACTTCGTCAAAAGCCAAACTCCTCAAACACTAAACCGTGAACCCCTAAAACCCTAAACCCTAACGGCCTAAAGTCCTAAACACCCCAAAACCCTAAAACCCTAAAGCCCTAAACCCCAAAGTCCTAAACCCTAGGATCCCTAATACCCTAAAGCCCCAAACCCTAAAGTCCTAAACCCTGAAGCCCTAAAACCCGAAACCCTAAACCCCACAGCTAGGATTAGGTTCCCTATCAACCACGCCAGGGCGGCGCAGCTCCAGGGCATTTGCATGCAGCCGCCTGTTATGTCAAACGAACCCAAAGGGCCAAGTACCAGCTTAGGGTTTAGGGTTCTAGGGGTTTAGGGTTTAGCGTTTAGGAGGTCTTTGGGCCCCAAAAGTATATACCATACTACTACTTGGACCCTTTGGGGAAGGGCGTTCTGCCACCAGGCTTCCCCCCATGCAATAAAGAGGACCTTGAGCATTTTCCAAAACTCCAGGGTGCTTCCTTCATGCAAATAAGGAGACCATGTAAGGTGCTAAAGGGGTTCTAGAGGGATTGGAAACGGGGTTGAAGCCTTGTGAAAGGTCTTGTGGACAGTTGCTTCGAACAGATGTAGTTGCCGGTTAACCTATTCGCTTGTTGTGGTACCCAAGCCAGCAGATGGGTGAGGTGTCACAACTCAAGACGCGTATAGTCCGTACAGCTGGGTCTTCGAGGCATCATAGAGGGTTGGCATGCTTGGGTAGATACCACGAAAAAGCTGAGGCTCTTTGGTGAAGGAGTCATGAACTTGCCGTAAACGTGTATATCAACAAACGAGCTTAAAAGGATGTCCGGTGCTGGTGGGAGACAGACCCTCCGAACTCTAAACACCTAATCCCTAAATCCCTAAACCACGCTAAACAACCCTAAATCCTAAACCTAAACCCAAAGACAAAGCCTCTGGCCTCAAAGCCCAAAGCACTGGCCGCTGCGAAGCGCTTCGCAGGGGCGCGGCCAGGCGACGGGGCCGCGCCTTTTGTTTCCGGATGATCCCTAAGGCTCCATGTACCCATACAGTAGATACTTAAGCCTTAAAGGGGTCCCTATATAGGTACATTCAAGGCCTAAGTATATACTGTAAGGGTACATGGAGCCTTCGGGGATGGGTTCTGCTAGAAACGCTGGCCCTTGGCTAAAGAAATACGAAACGAGTCGCGATGAGGATTTTGGGGTGCGCGGGCTGCAGGGGATTATACAGAGTTTCAAGTTTGGGGTTTTGAGTTTAAGTTGTTTTGACTTCTCGAAGGACTTGACAAGGCGTTATGTGCTGCGTTCAGGCAGATCGGACGGTTGTACGGTTTGAGCCCTGTGCTTAGTGAGCACTTCCATCTTGCAAGAACCATTCACGAAGGCTCGGCCACCAGACGAGACTTGCGGCACAACATACAGCAAAATAAATGTGTATTCCAGGTAACTACGACCAAGTATTCAGTCCGAAATGCAAATTCTAAATTCTACTCAATTACGACCAGGTCTTCTGTTGCACAGCTGTCTTAATGTGGACAGACATTTTTCAATATACATTATCGATTCATGGACCCTGCACTATACGTGCTGCAGTAAACCTGATCTAAACATCCAACATGGGCACATGGACCCTCGAGGAGGGGGATCAGCAGAGCCTTCGCGACGCACCAGGAAGAAAAGGCCAGCCGCAAACGCCGCTGTCGCGCCAAACGCAGCGCCTCTGCGAAGACTTCTGGTGCTTATGGGTTGAAGGTTTCCAGTTCTTGGGTCGTGGCTAGGGTATCAGAGTGTGGCGTCTAGTTTAGCATATCAGATGTAACGTGTTTCGGGCTTTCGTGAGGGTTGCGGGTGTGGCGCACGCAATGTCCGCAGTCCTCAACGGACTTTGCCATGTCCCGTATGCTGAATGGTTTAAGTTTATCTGTAGTGCGTGGGGGATTGATCTCGACTTGGTTGCTGCTCTCCCCACCAGAGCTGTAATGAATGTAGGTGTGGCTGGCTAGCACTCTCCACAGACTGGACCCTGTCTCTCCCTCTTACTTCCACACGTGCGTTCCTATGCAGGCAGAACCGGCGGCCGTTCCTTTTGCACTCACTGCCGGCGGCGGTTCGTCTGTGCAACGGGATAGCTCTGATTGCTCAGGAGAGAAGACACATATAGCACTTAGCTATGGGCATTGACTTGAGCCAAACGTTGCGTTGGCGGTCACATAGAAAGGTAAAGGTGAGGGATGCGTAGCATGCCCCCTAGAGTCGAGGGACGCGTAGCGTGCCCCCTTCTCTTGCACTTTACACGGTCTTGCTCACAGCTCTTATAGTGACACCTTAGAACATGACAAGGCATCGCAGTCCGTTCGCACCCCCCATGAGTTGCGTCTCCGACGCTGCTCACCCGGAAGATGGCACGATAGGACAGAAGAAAATTCCGCCGCAACGTTGACGTTGAAAAATCAGAGCTTTGTATCCCAATTAGAAACGTTGTGACACTCATCTACGTCAGTAACGATCCCCTGAAATGACAAACGAATCAGGCGTCACCGAAGAAAGAAGCGTTCGCGATGGCATTCCACGGGCGAAGCTCAGAGGTCACGAACTGATAGGCGAGGAAGATCAGGCGTTGTCTCGCCACCATCTTCGCGTTGACGTAGGATCGCGGTCCCAGGGCCGGAGGTTCTCCTCTGGGTACTGGTTCCTTGGCTTTCCTTTGTCCTTGCCTTTGTTTCGGCCTTTGGCGGCGATGTAGTCGTGGTAGGAATTGGTGTTCCAGCCACCATGTTGCTCGCCTCCGGTTCTTCCACGCCCTTTTGAAGGTCCCTTGGATGAAGAAGCGCTTTCACGTTCCTCCGTAGTGACAGGCGTGTCCAGGATGGACGTACCACCTGGAGGAAGATAGTCAGCGGCCGAAATGTGGTGTAGGGCTTCCGTACGCTTGGTCGTCGGGTTTTGCTGTCTCTCAGCCTTGGATCTGTTCAATCTGTCCATGAAATGCGCAGGCATTTGCACACTGTGGTCCACCAGCAAGCCGATGGTCTGGTCTGACTGATCAGAATGAGTCAGCAGAATACCGACGGGGTCGATGTACAAGAAGTCCACTGGTCCAGTTGGCGTTGGTCGTAGCACTGAGAATTGTTGGTGTCCCGTCACCATTGGGATCACCTCGCATAGGACGTTCAGGCAACAAAAGTGCATAGCCTTTACATCTTCATCCCTGTCGCTCTTCAAGTAAGTAGTAGGGTTGAAGTTGTCCCTGCCAATTCCCATCATGTTGGCTCCCCGTACAAGTAAAGAAAGCATCTGGTTCGTCCGGAAGCGCTTCAAGGTGTAAGTCCCGTTGGGATCATACTGTTTGAGGTTCTCAGGTTCCTTTGCAAAGCGAATGATCTCCTCATCAGTCACGTCCCTGCTCACACCTGTTTCCCTATCCACTGCCGCCAAAGATCCCCACTTTCCAAGCACATCATAGCGTTGGCCAAGTGCGAAACTTTCCCTCATCTGAAACAACGGCATAGTCGCCCACTTTGCGAATCCTGACCAAGCTTTGTAGATGGATCTGCATACCACGTATGCCATGTACGACAGAGCGGTCATGTTCGCGTCAATGCAATGGGCATTTCGCTTTCCAGAATAGTAAGATGGCTGCATGGCGGTACGTGCAAGTTGTAGCTCAGGATCGATGTTCAAAGACTGGCCGGTAATGAAGACGGGACGACGTTCCTGTGCGATTGCTTCTGGAACTGCGTCATCAAAGTCCTCTCCAGGCTCGACGTCCATTTCTTCATCAGGTTCCTGTTCTGGATCGTCTTCCGCGATGACAGATGGTTCTGGGATTTCTTCAGGTTCCGCAACGGTCTCTACCTCCATGGCTTCCTGCTCCTCTTCGGGCGCCTCAGGCACTGCGGCTGCTGCGGCTTCCATTGTCTGAGCAATGAAGTCACTGGGGATCTCCGTAGGAGTCTCCCGTTGTGGAGAACCTTGGTAATATCCGCTCGAAATGAACTGTGACCAGCAAGACGTGCATCGGGAGAAACATGCTGGAACGATGTTGTAGCATGCCGGGCATACCCTCATTCTCCGTCCATCCTCGTCTCTGCGTAGGTCTTCGGGTCGCCAATTCTTGATGACAAACTTGATTCCTTTGTCCATGTAGTGATGCCGAACCGTGTTCTCCCTGTGGGACTCCAGGACAGTCGTGAGGTCTCGAATGATCTGCTCCTTGCTTGTGTCGTGGGGTCCAGGAGGCATCTCGCAAAGCAATTCCATGATCTTGCTTGGCGTTCGGTATCTCTCGAACTCGGGAAGCAACGGTGATGCATTGTAGTCCAACACCAGCTCTTTCTCCAACCTTTCATCGTAGATCTTTTCCACCAGAGCGAAAGAGTGTGTATCTCGAGGATCAGGGACGCAAAACCATACCTCCTTGACGAAATGGAAAGGTATCGTTCGACCAACGATCATGATGCCGCTGTCTGTGATACGTCCATCTTCTCGTGCAAGATCTTGCGATGGGACATGAAGGACCGCCAATGGCATGTGTTTGGCGTCTCGTCCGTGTACTCGCATCTTGGTTGTTGCATTCCGGTGATCGAACGGCGCAAACACCCCCCAATAGCTGTGGAGTCTGCCGCCTTGGTTGCCTCGGAATTGGCGCCTATGGTCGAAGTCCCCGTCGGGGTCCTCCGAACCAGGCATGATGCCTTGCGTGACAATGGAATCCAAGTTGCGGCATGCCGTAGCGTGGAACGCGCCTCCAAGACGTTGCAAGAGGGTCATAGATGGAGATATTGCGAACCTGTTCTTGTCCAACTGAAGCAAGTTGTTCTGGAGATCTGAATGCGCAGAGTGACCACTCGTAGCCCGAACTGCCCATGGCTTCACCCAGCCGTTGCATAGGTTCAGGTACCTCTGGCCATGCCGGCAATGGTCGTTGTTCTGGATCTCCGTGATCTGGTCCCGAACTGATACCAACATGTTCGAACCTGCTGATCCAAGAACTTCCGTGCCGGGGTCCTTCACTCTCACACCCAGGAACTGCAACCGAATCTTGGCCTTGTTGCGTTTCGTGGCTGCAATCATGTTCCCTTGGAACAATAGCTGAAGTCTTTCATTGTACACTCTCTTCTTCTGTTGTCATCGGTCCTTGAGACCCCTTCGGTGATGCGTCTGCTTTCATGGGTCCATAGTGGCTCATGCCTCACCAAGTCTTCGATCATCACCCATCCTCCTTCATCACATTTGATGACACTGTTGAATGCCACCTGGCACCTGTTGTCAAGCCATTCTGAGCCTGGGCGCCTGGCGATCCTGTGGCGCAAGTCAGACTGGATGCATGATAGCGCCCAATCCGCGTTCAACCTGCGCTGACGGGTGATGTTGCGAAGGACAACTTCGTTCACGATGTCCCACCGATTGTTGATGAAGCTTGCACCCTTGGTTGGGATCAGGTCGAGAATCCCGCACCGGATTGGCCTTCCGCCGCCGATGGATTCATAGCCTGGATTGGTGTAGCTATGAGTGTTTTCGTCGTACACAAAGCTAGGACGGTCTCCTCGTTGAGGTAGGCGTCGGTCGCGATGGTCCGAAAGCTGCTCAATAATGTCCACCACTCGCTGGCTATTCTCTGGTCCCGATTCCTGCAGTGGTACGCCACAAGCATCATTTAGGCCCCGACGATTTCTCCACATCCGTGCAGAGATTGTGTTTGTTCTCATAACGGATCAAGACCACATCACCCCGTACGGCTTCGCCTCCGCGTCGCGGTCGGGCTTTGGCCTTGGGTCGTCGGTCCGAGGATGCAACACTCACATGATCTGTGGTGTCAACATCCATTGGTTCAGCCTCTTGTGAAGGTACTCGACGTGGATATCGAAGAAGACTTTCCTTGATGATCTGGACGCTTCGAAGTACCAGGTCCCGGGTTGCAGCATTCTCTGTGCAATTTGACAGAGTGTGTAGGTCACTGCCACAAGCAACACAGAATGTGATGCGATCGCTTCCGACTGACATCTCGCCCTGAGCGAGTACGCCAACATAGTCCTGAAGCTGCGTGACAAATCCTTCACGAATTGCATGCCTGGGATCAGGGCCTTCTGCACCTTGCTCTTCTTCGGGTTGCGCATCCACATCCACATCCTGTGCAGGTATTGGTGGAGCAACTGAGAACCCTGGATCGTCCGTGACGTTGTCAGCGGCCTGTGTCTCGTCGGTTCTCGCAATCTCTACAGGGTAGATATCACCATCGACGATCACTGTGAAATCAATCACGAGGTCAGCGGACATGTTGTTGACGATCTCAGCGACTGCTTCATTCTTCTTGGGCGGTGTCCTTTTGCGCGGGGAGTCAACCGTGATCAGCTCGATGGCTTCGGCCGACGCGTAGCGGAAGAATGACCTTTCGATTCCTCCTCGCGCACGCATTTGCTCCCTCAAGGCCACCCCAATTCATGAAATGACTTGGGTGTCTCATTGCAATCGTAAGAAGCCCGAGCGCCAGCTCCACTGTGTCACCCAGGAGCTCTTCCTTGGGCAAGACTGACCCTCTGTAGCATTCTTGGCGCTCTTCCGGAGTCAAAAGCATCCTCATGAAACCAGCATAAGCGCAGTTCCCGGCATCGTAGTAGCAGATGTAGCATGTCTTGCCTTCGGAGTCGTACCCTCTGTCCCACGCCAACTGTTTGGCCTTTCCCCATGCCGCGTACTCGATGGCCTGACTGGCTGTGATTCGGAGACCACCGTAGTGAGAAACCGTCTTGCCGATGTCTTCATAGACCATCTCTGCACAAACTTTGAGGAACTCCTTGATGTCCACACGAGGATCCACGAATTGAAGCCTCAGGTCATAAAGGTGCTTTGCGCAAGCCAAGGTGTACTTCTGGGACGTGATCAAGTCATTGAAGGAGCTGATTTGATGCTGCATCTTCAAAGCTGAAGTATGCGCGCATCCAATGCAGTGTCCAGGATACCCGTTTCCGGTCGGCTTGAAGAAGGCTTGTGCGTAGCACTCAGCCAACTTCATTGCTTCACATCCAGAGCAATAGAACGTTCTCCCTTTGACATAACCAGTGTTCAGGGTCGCATAGGTGTCGATCCTGAACCAGTAGTGCCTGTTGTCGTAGTAGGCTTCGGGAACGGTCATGGCGATGTCAAAATCCTGCCAGGTGACTGTGGACGATTCAGCGACCGTGTCACCCTGGGCACCCGACCTGATCTGTTGCTGCTGTTCTCCCGTAAACCATGTCTGCAGTGGACGTCTTGACTTCACTCTTGTCCTCCCAAATCTCGACAAGCGACGGGTGAGCGACTGAGTCGGTTCGGACAGTTTCGTCCCATGAGCGAACTTTCGATGCCTCAACAAAGCACGTGGATACCATCTTCTCGCAGAACAGCTGCTTCTCGTAGATAGCGAGGCCCAATTTGAACCTGACCCGCTTGTCCGGTGGTGGCACCTTTTCGACTGACAGTGTATGCACGCCTGACGACGCATGTTTCGCCTGGCTGTACATTCTTGACCAAAACGAAGATCCATGAATCACCACGCATGCTCGGGCCCGCAACTCCAGTTCAATATACATTCCCAGCGCGTGGAAACCGTTGAACATAGAAGCTTTCTGTCGAAGGTAATTGCTGGCTGCTCCTACGAACCGTAAGTCGTGGTTGATGTTGACAATTGGAGGGCGCGTGGTACGCTTCCCTGCCGCAATGATGGGGTCAACGTACGTGGCCTTGAGCTGTCGCTGCAAATCAGCACGAATCGCTGCTCCGTCTCCGACCTCACTCATCGGAAATGATATGTTCTCGATGAGGATCGCTTGGAGAGACAGATGGTAGTGCAACGTGACGGTTGCAAGCTGCTCTTCAGTCAAGCCATCCAATGTCTCATTCACAGATTCCAACGATCCCTTTGTGACTTGGAAGTTGTAGTTGGCACCTGCGGTGATCGACGGGCTCACAATGTAGATCTCACTCCATCCATGCATGACGAGATTCTCTCTCACTGTATGCGATGACCCTCTGGTCCTTGCGACCATGTCAAAGTCTTGGACGAGGATTGTGCATTGAGAGCGCATAGTCGCGGCATCAGGCTTGCCACCCATACCCAAACTATTGCGAAATCCGTTCAGCGTGTTCATGGTATTGATCCTTGCTTCTGCCGGAATTTCATCGTTGTCGACAAGATCGCTGTCTGCCTCGATCATCACTGCCGAGGTAAGCATTGGAGGAGAAGGAAGATGCACGCACGACACCAATGCCAATGCATGGTACAGCCGCGAGTACATCCGTAACCACATCTTTGTGCTCAGCTTCACGTAGACCTTCAGGTTGAGACCCTTGTCGTCACTTTGAGAGACGGAACGAATCCTTGCCAAGTAGGTCACCAGTCTTCTGACGTAATGCTGAATCGTGTGGTCCCCACGTCGTGGTTGGCCACGAACTTTGGCGTCTCATCAATGGTAGGTGGGTACTCGTCTTGATCACGGGTCGTCGCCAGCAAGCTCGAGCGACAGCCCTTTTCATCGATGTTGACATAATGGTACCAACTTTCCTGAGCGCCAGCGGGGATTGGAGCTTCCTCCCATGTCGGTTGCGATGGTTCCTCTTCCGGTTGCGAAGTCGGTGGTTGTGGAGGAGGTGCCGCAGAAGATGATGACGCCGATGCCGTTGCCTCGTCCGTCCTTGCCCTCTTTGGTCCGTGGCTAGGGGTGGCTCGAGGCTCGGTAGCGGATCCTTGTGGTTGTCCCGGCGTTCTTCCATGCTCAGGGTGCACGATTCCTTCCGGTTCGAGGTTGCTTGCCGTAGGCATCGCCACCCTCCCCGTTGAGTACACCCAGCTAGGATGCCGTTGAAGATTGGGCGGAAATAGGCCATCATCTTGCATAAGCGGTCTTGGTGCCCCATCTGTTGGAATTCTGCTTCCCATATGCTCAACGTGGCGCGTTTGGTAGAGCAGTCGACCACATACCCAGATTCAACTCCGCATTGATTCCAGGTGTAGCTACGGAACGCATCCGGCAATTGGAAGCCGTTCCTGTCTTGATCTGCACATACAGCATCCACATGGTGCTTGAGGAAAGAATACGTGGTGTAGTCGGAATCAGGGAGCACATCGTTGGACCATCTGTAATGCGGGTGTCCAGTGTCTGGATCAACCCATGATACGTAGGAATGAAGCACGTGGAGACAGACACTGAACGCCTGGAGCGAGTTCATCGCAAAAGCGAGCGGGTGTCCCATGCCTTGAGGCATTGTGCGCATCATCAGGGCCAGCTGGTGAACGTTGAGTGGCGTAGCGCCATCGTTGTTCGCAGCACATTCCTGGTTGTAGGTCCGTAGTCCATATCCAGTGTGTTTCGCGAACATGTACATCAGCTTGCACACCCTACATAACGTAGGCTCCGCCAACAGGTCTGATTGGTCAGGTGCTCTACCCGACATTGGCAACTTGTGGTAGTAGTCCTGATTCACCGTATACCATTGTTGTATTCTCGTGTCTGTCACAGTCTGGTAGGGCGTCTCCACGGAGTTGATGAGAACAGCGAGGTTGTAGTAGCCGTCCGCAGTGACGATGTTCCTTGTTGCAGTGTTCAAGTCGAACCGAACTTGCTTTCGTTCTTGTTCCAGTTCAACCACAGCCAATTTTGCATCATCGCGGATCACTTCCTCATCCACCATGAACCTGGTGATGGCATTGAACTTCCCCTCGTAGTCAGCAACAATGTGTTTGAGACCTCCACCAAACTTAGTGACCATGGCGAGTATCTCCCCATAGGGTTTGTCCATGTACTCCTCAGGAGCAGCAAGCAAGCAAGCTTTGAGGATTTCTCGGACTCGAATGGAAAGATCTCCTCCTGACGACAGATTTGCACACGTGAACAGCAAGACCAACGGAGGTGCTTTGAAAGCTGCCCATGTGCGAATGAGATCATTGTCGACCACTTTGTCTTTCGTAATCTTCGGCGGGAGCGAGACGCTCTGCGACGAATCCCCAGAATACATCTCCAGGAACTTGTGGAACTTCAGAAACGTTCGCATCATCCCACCAGACGGGAAAACTTCTTCGTGGTCCACTCCATCGAAGGCCAGCTCGTAGGCATTGTAGCTTTCAGCCATGGCTCGGGTTTCGGTCCTTCCTCCGTAGGAGGGAAGTCCCTACACCCTACTCGACTTCACGGTTCCGGGTTCTCCGTAAGAGGCACCCTTCCCCGATCCGTCTGGTCAGACCTTAGTTGTTCCTTAGTTGGGGCTGTCTAATAGCCCCTTCATCAGCGTCTACACACTGATGTTGCTGCCATGCAATGTCCTCAGATTCATGTGCAACATGACTGACACTGACATGAGCTCGAACAAGGCTGCGAACATTCCTCGCAATTGACCGCCATGAGACATCAATGCGCTGCAACAAACTGCTCTTCGAGTCATGGTCCAAGCAATCATTCAGTCTCATCACCAAACGGTCCGCTTCAGGCATGTTAGAGAACATGATCCTGCGTCCACCACCATCGCCATCAGCACCAACATGATCATCAACCTTAACCTTCGTCACCTTGCCACTTGAAACAAGAGCATGCAACTCTGGCCAAGACCAACATGAGCATGAAGAAGGCATGTCAAGCGAAAAATAGACGTCGGAAAATTCCGCACACTTCTTCAGCAGGCGTTTGAGAGATTTCAAGACACTTCTGAAAACCTTGTACTTCCCACCAGAACGTTTTTCACCCCCCACGCAAGCCCCTTCACTACTTCCAGGACCAGCACCTGATCGCAAAAGCGATGCCACAAATAGCACAGGTGTGCGCAGGTCGTTCCGGCACGCATCCTTCATTGTACCGATAAGGCTATCCTCATCGGCCTTGGAGCTGATCAGCTCCTTGCAAGTTATGCGAGAGCAACCTTTAGTGGACTTAGGTACGGCGTAGCCGTTACCCAAGCCACAGAGGTCAACAATCATGCGGTCTGGCTTCCGTCCACCAGCCTTAGACGGCATGGCTACCAATCTCCCATCGCCATTTGCCTGAAATTTCAAGGCTTTAAGCAATCTTCTGGAGATTTGGCTAGTCAACTCGCATTTATCAGATCGATCCTTAGCGTCCGAATCAGTCATGTGCAAATGTTTGGACGAGCACACATCAGACGACTTAGGATGCAACGCGACGTTTGCGGCGATGTACTCCCATTCATCCTTGCAGTAGCCGAGCTCAACGGCGGTTCCAGGAGACACAGGATCCCGAAAGGTATAACGCTGCCCGTGAGTGCATCCTTGGATCTTGATGCTCTTCCACATGGCATCTTCCTGAAGTCCCTTGTACTGCTTGGTTTCCTGGACTGGTACTCGAGGAGGCACTTCGATGATGATTTGGAACCCCCATGATGCCGCTCTGCGCGCAATTCTTTGGACGACCTCCCCCCATGGGTAGTCTGTCCGCAATTTGGCCCTTTCAGGGTTGTCAGCGATTTTCCGACTCAGCCACGAATTCTTGCCCAACACCCCTGCACCAATGAAGATTACGGAGTTAGGGTTGTCTTTCCTCGCTTCCACCACATCAAAGATGTAGGCGCACATGGCGTCGTCAACTTCTCGCCCCATACTCAGAACATTTACTTGCAGCCCAGGGTCGTAGTGAGAATCGGGAGCATGCTGGGCGATGCAATCCTTGCCTGGAGCATACTCATTCCACCAGTTCTCCTCATCGACTCCTATCAATGTCCATACCGTCACTGCCTTTGGAGCATCTTTGATAGTGATACGGTACTTCCACCGGCTGTAAGGATTCTTGTAAGCATGGACCAACCTTCCATCGTGGTCGAGGAATTGGATCACCAGACCCTCCTTGGGCTTGTTTTCGGCGAAATTGACCACGTGAGGCACAATTGCTCCATCATATCCTTGATATTCCCTTTTCTGTTCCGCCGCATCATGCCATACATCTTCGTACACCGACGACCATTGGTCATAACCAAATTGCGAGGCTTGACTTTTGGACTGGCCGTTGAAACAAAATCCCTGGTGCAATGTAAAGCCCTGGTACCCCCCATGGATGGCACGCGCCAGTGTGACAACCACCGCTCGCCATTTGGCGGGCAGGGCGCGCACATAAGACTGGCCTAGAGGCGGTTCAGGAATAGGCAAAAACGGCGGCGCAAGGACGTCCGCAATGGCAGCGGGGCGCAAATGCCCCCGCACGGGATGGTACTGAAACACAGCACGTTCCACGTAGCGGTCGAACTTGCCCGGTGTGTCAAGGATAGCAGCACGATCCTCCATCTGGTGCCACTGCCCTTCACGAAGAATCCAAGTCGACCGAAGGTAACGACCAGGCGGCAACGCAGAAGGCGGCCCCCGCAACATGCGCGGGAACTTGACAACCAGGATGGGGTCCACACTGTCATGTTCTTGCAAGCCTTCCTTACTCGACAATCCAGCGCGATACAACACCTGAGGGAGGATCGGCGTCTGCGTGTAAGGAAAACAAGGCACCTCGCTCTTGAACGAGTAGTGCTGCTGACCCTTCTCATCCGTGCTTTGGGTATGAGTAGGCCGCATCAGATCCATAATCTCTTGGGAGCCGATGAGATCCGGCGGAAAAATGTTGATGAGCTGACACGCATGCGTCCAGGACACGGAATCCTTGAACGACTTGGTGTGTATGTCCGCGGACATCTTGGCAGTGACCTCGTAGGCAAGAGAAACGTAACCTTCCTGAAAGATAGAATGCATCCATCCAATGCAGATACCGTGGGTACGTTCCAAGTGACGCATAGTCGGATTCTTGCCCGTGCGAATCACCCCGATCATGGTCTGGTTGTCGTCGTAGAAGACGAAGTTGGGGTCTTGCCCCCCAAGCTGCTGCCACAACGTGATAGCAGGCAATCCAAGACGTGACATGGCAAAGTCGGCCGCGACAATCTCGGCCTCAGGTGTGGAATGACTCAAGCATCCCTGCCTTTTGCTAAGTCCCGCCAAGGGAAATCTTGTGTGAGAACCTTGAATGTGCAAGTGAGCACCGGAGGTAGATTTCAAACTTTCTCCACAACCTGCATAGTCCGCATCTGCAAACAGCCCGATGGACGAGTCCTCCAAGGAGTTCCCGACCCATCCAATCATCATGTGATGTTTGGACTGGTGCACATAGGCCATGAGATGATGAAGAAGAGCATCCTCCTTCTTGGTCCATTTCGTGATCTTGCGTGCGAGATTGTTGATACTGCGCAGAAGATCAAAGCGGCAAATGCGCGCGGCATAAAGCAATTTCATGAGAATGCTGGCTGCCTGCGGAGCAAGTGCGCCGCGATTGGCCTCGTTGATTTCCTCTTCCTCGGGCGCCTTGGGAATAGGTGGAGGCGGAACGAGCCGACCATCCTTATCAACAGGCATGGTGTGTCCACACCACGTGCATCGATGGCTTTTACCTGACTGTGCCGGAGCGCGAGCTGGGTGATTCTTAGTCTCCTCAGCCGGACTCGGCGATGGTACCGTCTTGAATTTTGTCGGATCGAACCCAGTCACGTCGCAGTACTTCTTGACTGTCATGTCCAGGTACGTCTCCATGTCGTAGGTAACGGTCTGCACCTTCGTTTTGTCATGCAACGTTGCCTCGCCCTTGGAGATGCGACAACCCAGATACAAGCCCAGCGGCGTTTCTTCTTCCAATCGAAGTTCTTGGCGCAGCATGTCCCAACCCTTGGGTAGATTCTCTTTGGGTCCTGCCATCTTGAGATCATCTACGTAGATGACAAGTAAGAGCTTCATTTGCGGGTGAAAATACAATGATGGCCATTCATCACCAATCGGCTTGAATCCTACTTTCTGTACCGCGGTGTGGCAATGTTGTTCCCACATGGTTCCTGCGTCAGGATGTCCATATAGAGCTTTGATCAGGCGACATACCGGCCTACGGAATTTGTGCCGTTTCGCAGATGGATGCCAGGCTTCATCAGGCAGTTCAACCCAACATGGAGTGCCCGATAATCTCGCCTGAATGTATGCTTGGATAGCATCCGCCATCTGGACATCGTTGCCAGGAAGGCATCCGTAGTAATCTGCCCATCGTGAGGCGTCAAACGTAGCCGGGGAATTCCCCAAATCCTGAAACAATGCGGCTTCCATATTCTGGTCTTTGACCTGATCACCGAGTAGCACACCTCGCCCCTTGAACTTCCTGGCAGGATCGTCCTCTTTGAGCTGATAGTTCTTCTCGTATATCAGTCCATGTACTCGCGCCATGTGTACTTTCTCACCTTTCTTCTTTGCCTCAGCGACGACGTCGTCATATTCACGCGTAGTTGAGAAGTCAAACACCTCTTGGTCCCACAATCCCTTCCATTCTTTCATGAAAGCTTCCATGGCCTTGGGATTGTTGATCATCTCCTTGCGTGTGACGGGTCGAGTGACCATGGCATTGAAGCACGATCCTCCTGCATGATTCTTTTCCCGATGTACGGTTCTGTGAGAAGTCGTACACGGCATAGAAGGAATCCAGTTATCATCCATGACCATATGCGCCGGAACGGCCGGCACAACATCTGCCAAGAATTGTTCTTGTGTATATTGATCCACATAGGACTGTGCCCATGACCAACCATCGTCGTCATCAATGGACACGTTGAGTTGCAGATCAATTTCTTCACATGGGACAATCTTTGGAAAGATCATGTTGTCTAAAATCTTGGTGACTATCTTCTTTCCTATCACAGCCTTCTTCCGGTCTTTCTTGGCAACTCGAGCTTTGTCTCGCTTTTCTTTCTTGTATGCTGCCTTCTTCTCCGCTTCGCTCATCTTCTTCCATGCTTCCGGAGAATAAGAATGGATAGGTCGCCGTGTAGGAAGAGTTCGTCGACCATCACTTCGAATCTTGTACGGAACTCCCCTTTTGTCGATCTTGCAAGCTTCACCGTCATCGGTAAGATATACAATGCCGTCTCCTTTCTTCCCCGTACTCCAATGTTCAATCTCCTCGTGAGCCAACTTCTTTTCTTTCAAGATCTTGATAATCTCTCCAGGTTCTTCGATGTCTCCTTCGGGGATGAGTCTACCGGTTGGACCGACTTCGCGGGGCGATCGTCGATCTTTCCCAGTGACTTTTGGTTCAGAAAGAGGCGGTGCTGCACGTAGACCCAGCTCTTCGTCTAGTTCTTCGAGTCTTTTGTCTCCTATGGCATCAATAGCTTCATGTTCTGCTGACTTGAAGACTTCGCCAAGCGGCTCCGTCTCAATGTCAGATGGATCTATGTCCTGTAAGTCAGGATCTTCTCCGGGATCCGGTGGAGGAAGAAGTCCACTTGGATCATCGTCATCCCCCTCGCCACCATCTCCTCCAGGCGGACCGTCACCACCGTCATCGACGTCTTTTATCTCCTTGCCAGCGAGGTCAACGTTGTCCCTTAGTCCCTCAATGGTTGAGTTCATCCTCTCGTACTCGGCTTTCAGGGGAAACGTTATCTCCTCTGGGAAGTAGATAACTTCTGTCTCGTACGGTCTCATCAACTTCCTGGGAACAGATGCGTCCATCGACAAGTTCGCGTTGGCAAATTCCTTCATATCCCAAACGCGATACTTCTTGGACGACCCTTGACCAGCAGTGATGATGTACCCGGCAAAAATGCCTGGAATCCCCTTTGGGTCGAATTTGTTGCCATATGTCTTCGGCCTTGTATCCGTCGGCTTGAAGAAGACTTTGGCACCAAAGGGTATGGCTTTTCCCTCGAAGTCCTTTCCAGTCATTCGCTTCCATGCTGAATCACCATCGCCTTCCACTTCCTCAATGTTGAGGTTCTGCATCACGCAATTAAGCGCAAAGGACCAGTATTGAGCGGGCAATCCGGCGTGTAGCATGGATGCTGCGACTGTGTTGATCACTTCTTGATTTGACCGTTCAGCGAGTGAATTGTTACTGGGTTTCCCTGGAAGGGAATGATCAATCACGATCTTCAACTGTGCCATAGCTGAATCGAACTCTGGTGCTTCATCACTGTACGCCATGTGAATCTTGCGCCTTCCCATAAGGCGTCTGATGGCCATGACGACTTCGTCAGTGCTCCTTGAAGCCGTGGGAATCGCTGCAATCATTTTGGTGGCGATGTCCCTGATGACTAGAACTTCACGTGCCCCGTCATCGAGTCCAATGCCTGCTTCGGCGGCCTTGCGCATATCAAGGAAGTCGAACGTCACAAGATCTCCCCAGTGTTTGATCACACGTTGAAATGCACCTCGTTGTGTTCGCAAGTGCTTCATCTTCGCGCGTATGCACGCTTCGCAATATGGATTGCGGTAGCGATGAGTACACAGATGTGCCAATGTCTTCGCTTCGGCTTTCAGTGTTCCGACTCTGGCCTTGCGGCTCGGCGCACCGTCGCCTTCCACATCAATGATCACCTCATCGTCACCATCCAATGGAATTTCACCCACTCCTTTTCCTTCGTCGTCGTCCGGAGGGCGTCCGGCCTCGGACTCTGGTACTTCTTCTATAGGAGGTTCTTGGGGTTCAGGATCAGGAGGTCGTTCGTGATCATCACCTTCTTCTTCTGCTTCAATCTCGCCCGGTGCAGCTTCAGCGGCAGCTGCGACGCTGACGTCAACATTGCCCGCTGTCAACGCACCCTTGAAGATTTCGGTGATCGCTTTGGCCTCCGGATCATCATGAACCCATGACTTGGAACTCCCGGCACGAACGTACGGGATGTCACCGTTCACGAACAGAGATATTCTCTTGCCCTGCGGGTTGATCATGAATGGTTCCCTTCCGGGAGGCCACACAAACCCGTAGTTGAAGTTCATACATCTCTTGCCTATGGAAAGCACCGACGGCGTGTCGTCCAACACATAAGCGTTGATCGGTTCCTCGAACGACTCAGTCTGGAAATTCGACACGAGATCGGTATCGGTGATTCCATTGGCTGTCTGAAATGATATGGGCTCTGGAGTCACGAGTGTCTCGAGACTGTGCTTCTCGATCTTCTTCTGAGATATGAGGTCATGACCACACCCAGTGTCCATGAGAAACTTGATCTTCTTCTTAAGGATGACTGGTTGAACCATGCATTTGAATAAGCCTTGATTGATGATCCGTTTGCTGTGTGCAGCATCGAGTTCGCGCTCAACGATGGAATCCTCACCGTCGTAGAACGAAACTTCTTCCACTCGAGACGTTCCTGGGATTCGTACGAATGAAACTCGATCTCCGCATTGATCATCATCGTCGTCAACCATGTCTCTCATGATCTGTGCCCTCAATCTCGCTTTGTGCTTGGCGAATTCCAAGCTCACAGCGCGATCCTCATCATTGATAAACGCTTCCATGTCGACGTACTTCACCTTCCGCTCTTTGTCTTTCTTCGATCGTCTAGGACACGAAGAAATGAACTTCACGTCATTGGCAAATGTCACATTGCGCTTTGTCACTTTTCGGGTCGACGTAGTCGTTCCCGAGGATTCGTCATCTGTTGAACAATCCGAATCAGCGTCGCTGTCAACGGATGGACAATCTGACTCCTCCTCATCTTGTTTGAAGATCGCTTCCATATAGCCGGAGCTGATGGATTCCACCTTCGACACAATCTGATGGCGGGTGCCGCAGGGAGTGCCTTGGCCTTGGCATTCGGCTTCGCTGGAGCTGCCTTCGCTTCGGATTTGGCTTTAGCTTTTGCCTTTGGTTCCGGAGCTGGGGTAGCTGCTGCCTCATGCTTGAAAGGACAATTCTCTCTTGAGCACGAGCCTGTGTTCTTGAACGAGTAGCATATCCTGTTTCCTCCTCCTCCAGATGGACTTGGAGTTCTCGTCCTCGGCGTGAAGGGTCGCTCTGGAGTCTTCTTCGAGTGACTGAATGGACACTTATCGCCATTTCGACACCCTGCATCTGTGAAATGGAACTTGCAGCGGATTTGCTTCTTGCTTTTGTCACCTCTGTTGTCCGCTGACTCACTCCTCGTCTTCTTCTTGGGCTTCGGCTTGGTCTTCGCATGACTCTTCGCTTTGCTTTGAGGTAGTACAGGTGTTGCTTTGTCCGGCTTGGTCGGCGAAGCCTTGACCTTTGCGGATGGAGCTGCGTTAGGCGTAGGTTTCTCGGGTACCTTGGCCGGTGCAGCAAGCAAATCCTTGCCCTCAAGCATCTGGCGCAAGCCAATTTGAGTCTGAGTGAGATTTGACTGTTCTCGTTTCCGCATGATGGTACGATCAATGATCTTCATCAGGTTGTCGTACGATCGATCTTCATGATTGTAGGGCAGGTGTTCATAGTGCATGCCCAAGTCCATTTTCATTGCGGGCGAGGCCTTGATCTTGCTGTACAAGCAATCACGGAGAGCTGTTTTGGATGGAATGTCCTCTGGTCTCATCCGTCCCAGAACTTCCAACCACGTCTGCTTGAACGTATGGAGCTTGTTGTCGCCTTGGTACTGGAGCTTCACCAAATACTCAAGAGTGATGATCATGTCAAGACGATCATGCGTTCGAAAACTTTCGTACATCATCGCTATGACTTGTCGTCCTTTGATGATCTTCACGTCAGGCCTGCTGATGTAATCGTTGGCCTTCCGGTTCACCTCGAGGTACAGGTCAGCTGATTTGTCACCACCGGCACGTAGCATTGCGACCATGGCGATCCCCAATTTGACGTCTATGCTCTTGAACTTCTTGTGTCCTGAATCGTTCAATGCTTCGACATCAGGGAATGGGTTGAACGCCGGTGCCAGCCATAACATCCAGTCCTCATGATGTGGGTCGGCTGATGCCCCTAAGACATTTGCCGTGCACACAGATCGCCAGTTGTTGAGATGAGTGAGAGTAGGCCATGGAGGAACGGTCACTTTGTCGGCTTCCCTCCTGGAAATTCTCACCTCTGTGACTTCAGGATCCGCGTCTCCATCAGGATCACGCGCATGCGAACCAGGATCCGATTCGGGTTTGCCCCCTCCGCCTTTCTTCTTGTCGTCATCATCATCAGGCGGATCTGGAGGATCATACCCCGTGCCGGTACCTTCATCATGCTCTTCCTCTCCGTTCTCGTCGCCAGCTTCATCACCGTCATCGTCTCCATTGTTTTCCTGAATCGTTTCAGCAAATAATCTCCACTCATCACGATCAGCTCTGAGACGTTGTTCGGCTTTCTGAGCCTTGAGTACTTCACTTCGCAGATCAGCAATCTTCTCTTCGTACTGCTCCGCGATCTCCTTCT
>CAJNDT010005971.1:386093-417792 GCA_905221615.1 Symbiodinium sp. CCMP2592
GACCAAAACGAAGATCCATGAATCACCACGCATGCTCGGGCCCGCAACTCCAGTTCAATGTACATTCCCAGCGCGTGGAAACCGTTGAACATAGAAGCTTTCTGTCGAAGGTAATTGCTGGCTGCTCCTACGAACCGTAGGTCGTGGTTGATGTTGACAATTGGAGGGCGCGTGGTACGCTTCCCTGCCGCAATGATGGGGTCAACGTACGTGGCCTTGAGCTGTCGCTGCAAATCAGCACGAATCGCTGCTCCGTCTCCGACCTCACTCATCGGAAATGATATGTTCTCGATGAGGATCGCCTGGAGAGACAGATGGTAATGCAACGTGACGGTTGCAAGCTTCTCTTCAGTCAAGCCATCCAATGTCTCATTCACAGATTCCAACGATCCCTTTGTGACTTGGAAGTTGTAGTTGGCACCTGCGGTGATCGACGGGCTCACAATGTAGATCTCACTCCATCCATGCATGACGATATTCTCTCTCACTGTATGCGATGACCCTCTGGTCCTTGCGACCATGTCAAAGTCTTGGACGAGGATTGTGCATTGAGAGCGCATAGTCGCGGCATCAGGCTTGCCACCCATACCCAGACTATTGCGAAATCCGTTCAGCGTGTTCATGGTATTGATCCTTGCTTCTGCCGGAATTTCATCGTTGTCGACAAGATCGCTGTCTGCCTCGATCATCACTGCCGAGGTAAGCATTGGAGGAGAAGTAAGATGCACGCACGACACCAATGCCAATGCATGGTACAGCCGTGAATACATCCGTAACCACATCTTCGTGCTCAGCTTCACGTAGACCTTCAGGTTGAGACCCTTGTCGTCACTTTGAGAAACGGAACGAATCCTTGCCAAGTAGGTCACCAGTCTTCTGACGTAATGCTGAATCGGTGTGGTCCCCACGTCGTGGTTGGCCACGAACTTTGGCGTCTCATCAATGGTAGGTGGGTCCTCGTCTTGATCACGGGTCGTCGCCAGCAAGCTTGAGCGACAGCCCTTTTCATCGATGTTGACGTAATGGTACCAACTTTCCTGAGCGCCAGCGGGGATTGGAGCTTCCTCCCATGTCGGTTGCGATGGTTCCTCTTCCGGTTGCGAAGTCGGTGGTTGTGGAGGAGGTGCCGCCGAAGATGATGACGCCGTTGCCGTTGCCTCGTCCGTCCTTGCCCTCTTTGTTCCGTGGCTAGGAGTGGCTCGAGGCTCGGTAGCGGACCCTTGCGATTGTCCCGGCGTTCTTCCATGCTCAGGGTGCACGATTCCTTCCGGTTCGAGGTTGCTTGCCGTTGGCATCGCCACCCTCCCCGTTGAGTACACCCAGCTAGGATGCCGTTGAAGGTTGGGCGGAAATAGGCCATCATCTTGCATAAGCGGACTTGGTGCCCCCATCTGTTGGAATTCTGCTTCCCATATGCTCACCGTGGCGCGTTTGGTAGAGCAGTCAACCACATACCCAGATTCAACTCCGCACTGATTCCAGGTGTAGCTACGGAACGCATCCGGCAATTGGAAGCCGTTCCTGTCTTGATCTGCACATACAGCATCCACGTGGTGCTTGAGGAAAGAATACGTGGTGTAGTCGGAATCAGGGAGCACATCATTGGACCATCTGTAATGCGGGTGTCCAGTGTCTGGATCAACCCATGATACGTAGGAATGAAGCACGTGGAGACAGACACTAAACGCCTGGAGCGAGTTCATCGCAAAGGCGAGCGGGTGTCCCATGCCTTGGGGCATTGTGCGCATCATCATGGCCAGCTGGTGAACGTTGAGTGGCGTGGCGCCATCGTTGTTCGCAGCACATTCCTGGTTGTAGGTCCGTAGTCCATATCCAGTGTGTTTCGCGAACATGTACATCAGCTTGCACACCCTACATAACGTAGGCTCCGCCAACAGGTCTGATTGGTCCGGTGCTCTACCCGACATTGGCAACTTGTGGTAGTAGTCCTGATTCACCGTATACCATTGTTGGATTCTCGTGTCTGTCACAGTCTGGTAGGGCGTCTCCACGGAGTTGATGAGAACAGCGAGGTTGTAGTAGCCGTCCGCAGTGACGATGTTCCTTGTTGCAGTGTTCAAGTCGAACCGAACTTGCTTTCGTTCTTGTTCCAGTTCAACCACAGCCAATTTTGCATCATCGCGGATCACTTCCTCATCCACCATAAACCTGGTGATGGCATTGAACTTCCCCTCGTAGTCAGCAACAATGTGTTTGAGACCTCCAACAAACTTGATGACCATGGCGAGTATCTCCCCATAGGGTTTGTCCATGTACTCCTCAGGGGCAGCAAATAAGCAAGCTTTGAGGATTTCTCGGACTCGAATGGAAAGATCCCCTCCTGTCGACAGATTTGCACACGTGAACAGCAAGACCAACGGAGGTGCTTTGAAAGCTGCCCATGTGCGAATGAGATCATTGTCGACCACTTTGTCTTTCGTAATCTTCGGCGGGAGCGAGACGCTCTGCGACGCATCCCCAGAATACATCTCCAGGAACTTGTGGAACTTCAGAAACGTTCGCATCATCCCACCAGACGGGAAAACTTCCTCGTGGTCCACGCCATCGAAGGCCAGCTCGTAGGCATTGTAGCTTTCAGCCATGGCTCGGGTTTCGGTCCTTCCTCCGTAGGAGGGAAGTCCCTACACCCTACTCGACTTCACGGTTCCGGGTTCTCCGTAAGAGGCACCCTTCCCCGATCCGTCTGGTCAGACCTTAGTTGTTCCTTAGTTGGGGCTGTCTAATAGCCCCTTCATCATCGTCTACACACTGATGTTGCTGCCATGCAATGTCCTCAGATTCATGTGCAACATGACTGACACTGACATGAGCTCGAACAAGGCTGCGAACATTCCTCGCAATTGACCGCCATGAGACATCAATGCGCTGCGACAAACTGTTCTTCGAATCATGGTCCAAGCAATCATCCAGTCTCATCACCAAACGGTCCGCTTCAGGCATGTTAGAGAACATGATCCTGCGTCCACCCCCATCGCCATCAGCACCAACATGATCATCAACCTTAACCTTCGTCACCTTGCCACTTGAAACAAGAGCATGCAACTCTGGCCAAGACCAACATGAGCATGAAGAAGGCATGTCAAGCGAAAAATAGACGTCGGAAAATTCCGCACACTTCTTCAGCAGGCGTTTGAGAGATTGCAAGACACTTCTGAAAACCTTGTACTTCCCACCAGAACGTTTTTCACCCCCCACGCAAGCCCCTTCACTACTTCCAGGACCAGCACCTGATCGCAAAAGCGATGCCACAAATAGCACAGGTGTGCGCAGGTCGTTCCGGCACGCATCCTTCATTGTACCGATAAGGCTATCCTCATCGGCCTTGGAGCTGATCAGCTCCTTGCAATTTATGCGAGAGCAACCTTTAGTGGACTTAGGTACGGCGTAGCCGTTACCCAAGCCACAGAGGTCAACAATCATGCGGTCTGGCTTCCGTCCACCAGCCTTAGACGGCATGGCTACCAATCTCCCATCGCCATTTGCCTGAAATTTCAAGGCTTTAAGCAATCTTCTGGAGACTTGGCTAGTCAACTCGCATTTATCAGATCGATCCTTAGCGTCCGAATCAGTTATGTGCAAATGTTTGGACGAGCACACATCAGACGACTTAGGATGCAACGCGACGTTTGCGGCGATGTACTCCCATTCATCCTTGCAGTAGCCGAGCTCAACGGCGGTTCCAGGAGACACAGGATCCCGAAAGATATAACGCTGCCCGTGAGTGCATCCTTGGATCTTGATGCTCTTCCACATGGCACCTTCCTGAAGTCCCTTGTACTGCTTGGTTTCCTGGACTGGTACTCGAGGAGGCACTTCGATGATGATTTGGAACCCCCATGATGCCGCTCTGCGCGCAATTCTTAGGACGACCTCCCCCCATGGGTAGTCTGTCCGCAATTTGGCCCTTTCAGGGTTGTCAGCGATTTTCCGACTCAGCCACGAATTCTTGCCTAACACCCCTGCACCAATGAGGATCACGGAGTTAGGGTTGATTTTCCTTGCTTCCACCACATCGAAGAGGTAGGCGCACATGGCGTCGTCAACTTCTCGCCCCATACTCAGAACATTTACTTGCAGCCCAGGGTCGTAGTGAGAATCGGGAGCATGCTGGGCGATGCAATCCTTGCCTGGAGCATACTCATTCCACCAGTTCTCCTCATCGACTCCTATCAATGTCCATACCGTCACTGCCTTTGGAGCATCTTTGATAGTGATACGGTACTTCCACCGGCTGTAAGGATTCTTGTAAGCATGGACCAACCTTCCATCGTGGTCGAGGAATTGGATCACCAGACCCTCCTTGGGCTTGTTTTCGGCGAAATTGACCACGTGAGGCACAATTGCTCCATCATATCCTTGATATTCCCTTTTCTGTTCCGCCGCATCATGCCATACATCTTCGTACACCGACGACCATTGGTCATAACCAAATTGCGAGGCTTGACTTTTGGACTGGCCGTTGAAACAAAATCCCTGGTGCAATGTAAAGCCCTGGTACCCCCCATGGATGGCACGCGCCAGTGTGACAACCACCGCTCGCCATTTGGCGGGCAGGGCGCGCACATAAGACTGGCCTAGAGGCGGTTCAGGAATAGGCAGAAACGGCGGCGCAAGGACGTCCGCAATGGCAGCGGGGCGCAAATGCCCCCGCACGGGATGGTACTGAAACACAGCACGTTCCACGTAGCGGTCGAACTTGCCCGGTGTGTCAAGGATAGCAGCACGATCCTCCATCTGGTGCCACTGCCCTTCACGAAGAATCCAAGTCGACCGAAGGTAACGACCAGGCGGCAACGCAGAAGGCGGCCCCCGCAACATGCGCGGGAACTTGACAACCAGGATGGGGTCCACACTGTCATGTTCTTGCAAGCCTTCCTTACTCGACAATCCAGCGCGATACAACACCTGAGGGAGGATCGGCGTCTGCGTGTAAGGAAAACAAGGCACCTCGCTCTTGAACGAGTAGTGCTGCTGACCCTTCTCATCCGTGCTTTGGGTATGAGTAGGGCGCATCAGATCCATAATCTCTTGGGAGCCGATGAGATCCGGCGGAAAAATGTTGATGAGCTGACACGCATGTGTCCAGGACACGGAATCCTTGAACGACTTGGTGTGTATGTCCGCTGACATCTTGGCAGTGACCTCGTAGGCAAGAGAAACGTAACCTTCCTGAAAGATAGAATGCATCCATCCAATGCAGATACCGTGGGTACGTTCCAAGTGACGCATAGTCGGATTCTTGCCCGTGCGAATCACCCCGATCATGGTCTGGTTGTCGTCGTAGAAGACGAAGTTGGGGTCTTGCCCCCCAAGCTGCTGCCACAACGTGATAGCAGGCAATCCAAGACGTGACATGGCAAAGTCGGCCGCGACAATCTCGGCCTCAGGTGTGGAATGACTCAAGCACCCCTGCCTTTTGCTAAGTCCCGCCAAGGGAAATCTTGTGTGAGAACCTTGAATGTGCAAGTGAGCACCGGAGGTAGATTTCAAACTTTCTCCACAACCTGCATAGTCCGCATCTGCAAACAGCCCGATGGACGAGTCCTCCAAGGAGTTCCCGACCCATCCAATCATCATGTGATGTTTGGACTGGTGCACATAGGCCATGAGATGATGAAGAAGAGCATCCTCCTTCTTGGTCCATTTCGTGATCTTGCGTGCGAGATTGTTGATACTGCGCAGAAGATCAAAGCGGCAAATGCGCGCGGCATAAAGCAATTTCATGAGAATGCTGGCTGCCTGCGGAGCAAGTGCGCCGCGATTAGCCTCGTTGATTTCCTCTTCCTCGGGCGCCTTGGGAATAGGTGGAGGCGGAACGAGCCGACCATCCTTATCAACAGGCATGGTGTGTCCACACCACGTGCATCGATGGCTTTTACCTGACTGTGCCGGAGCGCGGGCTGGGTGATTCTTAGTCTCCTCAGCCGGACTCGGCGATGGTACCGTCTTGAATTTTGTCGGATCGAACCCAGTCACGTCGCAGTACTTCTTGACTGTCATGTCCAGGTACGTCTCCATGTCGTAGGTAACGGTCTGCACCTTCGTTTTGTCATGCAACGTTGCCTCGCCCTTGGAGATGCGACAACCCAGATACAAGCCCAGCGGCGTTTCTTCTTCCAATCGAAGTTCTTGGCGCAGCATGTCCCAACCCTTGGGTAGATTCTCTTTGGGTCCTGCCATCTTGAGATCATCCACGTAGATGACAAGTAAGAGCTTCATTTGCGGGTGAAAATACAATGATGGCCATTCATCACCAATCGGCTTGAATCCTACTTTCTGTACCGCGGTGTGGCAATGTTGTTCCCACATGGTTCCTGCGTCA
This sequence comes from Symbiodinium sp. CCMP2592, assembly GCA_905221615.1. Lineage (NCBI taxonomy): Eukaryota > Dinophyceae > Suessiales > Symbiodiniaceae > Symbiodinium > Symbiodinium sp. CCMP2592. The sequence continues at coordinate 392,437 of CAJNDT010005971.1, forward strand.
GGATGTCCATATAGAGCTTTGATCAGGCGACATACCGGCCTACGGAATTTGTGCCGTTTCGCAGATGGATGCCAGGCTTCATCAGGCAGTTCAACCCAACACGGAGTGCCCGACAATCTAGCCTGAATGTATGCTTGGATAGCATCCGCCATCTGGACATCGTTGCCAGGAAGGCATCCGTAATAATCTGCCCATCGTGAGGCGTCAAACGTAGCCGGGGAATTCCCCAAATCCTGAAACAATGCGGCTTCCATATTCTGGTCTTTGACCTGATCACCGAGTAGTACACCTCGCCCTTGAACTTCCTGGCAGGATCGTCCTCTTTGAGCTGATAGTTCTTCTCGTATATCAGTCCATGTACTCGCGCCATATGTACTTTCTCACCTTTCTTCTTTGCCTCAGCGACGACGTCGTCATATTCACGCGTAGTTGAGAAGTCAAACACCTCTTGGTCCCACAATCCCTTCCATTCTTTCATGAAAGCTTCCATGGCCTTGGGATTGTTGATCATCTCCTTGCGTGTGACGGGTCGAGTGACCATGGCATTGAAGCACGATCCTCCTGCATGATTCTTTTCCCGATGTACGTTTCTGTGAGAAGTCGTACACGGCATAGAAGGAATCCAGTTGTCATCCATGACCATATGCGCCGGAACGGCCGGCACAACATCTGCCAAGAATTGTTCCTGTGTATATTGATCCACATAGGACTGTGCCCATGACCAACCATCGTCGTCATCAACGGACACGTTGAGTTGCAGATCAATTTCTTCACACGGGACAATCTTGGGAAAGATCATGTTGTCTAAAATCTTGGTGACTATCTTCTTTCCTATCACAGCCTTCTTCCGGTCTTTCTTGGCAACTCGAGCTTTGTCTCGCTTTTCTTTCTTGTATGCTGCCTTCTTCTCCGCTTCGCTCATCTTCTTCCATGCTTCCGGAGAATAAGAATGGATAGGTCGCCGTGTAGGAAGAGTTCGTCGACCATCACTTCGGATCTTGTACGGAACTCCCCTTTTGTCGATCTTGCAAGCTTCACCGTCATCGGTAAGATATACAATGCCGTCTCCTTTCTTCCCCGTACTCCAATGTTCAATCTCCTCGGGAGCCAACTTCTTTTCTTTCAAGATCTTGATAATCTCTCCAGGTTCTTCGATGTCTCCTTCGGGGATGAGTCTACCGGTTGGACCGACTTCGCGGGGCGATCGTCGATCTTTCCCAGTGACCTTTGGTTCAGAAGGAGGCGGTGCTGCACGTAGACCCAGCTCTTCGTCTAGTTCTTCGAGTCTTTTGTCTCCTATGGCATCAATAGCTTCATGTTCTGCTGACTTGAAGACTTCGCCAAGCGGCTCCGTCTCAATGTCAGATGGATCTATGTCCTGTAAGTCAGGATCTTCTCCGGGATCCGGTGGAGGACGAAGTCCACTTGGATCATCGTCATCACCGTCGCCACCATCTCCTCCAGGCGGACCGTCACCACCGTCATCGACGTCTTTTATCTCCTTGCCAGCGAGGTCAACGTTGTCCCTGAGTCCCTCAATGGTTGAATTCATCCTTTCGTACTCGGCTTTCAGGGGAAACGTTATCTCCTCTGGGAAGTAGATAACTTCTGTCTCGTACGGTCTCATCAACTTCCTGGGAACAGATGCGTCCATCGACAAGTTCGCGTTGGCAAATTCCTTCATATCCCAAACGCGATACTTCTTGGACCACCCTTGACCAGCAGTGATGATGTACCCGGCAAAAATGCCTGGAATCCCCTTTGGGTCGAATTTGTTGCCATATGTCTTCGGCCTTGTATCCGTCGGCTTGAAGAAGACTTTGGCACCAAAGGGTATGGCTTTTCCCTCGAAGTCCTTTCCAGTCATTCGCTTCCATGCTGAATCACCATCGCCTTCCACGTCCTCAACGTTGAGGTTCTGCATCACGCAATTAAGCGCAAAGGACCAGTATTGAGCGGGCAATCCGGCGTGTAGCATGGATGCTGCGACTGTGTTGATCACTTCTTGATTTGACCGTTCAGCGAGTGAATTGTTACTGGGTTTCCCTGGAAGGGAATGATCAATCACGATCTTCAACTGTGCCATAGCTGAATCGAACTCTGGTGCTTCATCACTATACGCCATATGAATCTTGCGTCTTCCCATAAGGCGTCTGATGGCCATGACGACTTCGTCAGTGCTCCTTGAAGCCGTGGGAATCGCTGCAATCATTTTGGTGGCGATGTCCCTGATGACTAGAACTTCACGTGCCCCGTCATCGAGTCCAATGCCTGCTTCGGCGGCCTTGCGCATGTCAAGGAAGTCGAACGTCACAAGATCTCCCCAGTGTTTGATCACACGTTGAAATGCACCTCGTTGTGTTCGCAAGTGCTTCATCTTCGCGCGTATGCACGATTCGCAATATGGATTGCGGTAGCGATGGGTACACAGATGTGCCAATGTCTTCGCTTCGGCTTTCAGTGTTCCGACTCTGGCCTTGCGGCTCGGCGCACCGTCGCCTTCCACATCAATGATCACCTCATCGTCACCATCCAATGGAATTTCACCCACTCCTTTTCCTTCGTCGTCGTCCGGAGGGCGTCCGGCCTCGGACTCTGGTACTTCTTCTATAGGAGGTTCTTGGGGTTCAGGATCAGGAGGTCGTCCGTGATCATCACCTTCTTCTTCTGCTTCGATCTCGCCCGGTGCAGCTTCAGCGGCAGCTGCGACGCTGACATCAACATTGCCCGCTGTCAACGCACCCTTGAAGATTTCGGTGATCGCTTTGACCTCCGGATCATCATGAACCAATGACTTGGAACTCCCGGCACGAACGTACGGGATGTCACCGTTCACGAACAGAGATATTCTCTTGCCCTGCGGGTTGATCATGAATGGTTCCCTTCCGGGAGGCCACACAAACCCGTAGTTGAAGTTCATACATCTCTTGCCTATGGAAAGCACCGACGGCGTGTCGTCCAACACATAAGCGTTGATCGGTTCCTCGAACGACTCAGTCTGGAAATTCGACACGAGATCGGTATCGGTGATTCCATTGGCTGTCTGAAATGATATGGGCTCTGGAGTCACGAGCGTCTCGAGACTGTGCTTCTCGATCTTCTTCTGAGATATGAGGTCATGACCACATCCAGTGTCCATGAGAAACTTGATCTTCTTCTTAAGGATGACTGGTTGAACCATGCATTTGAATAAGCCTTGATTGATGATCCGTTTGCTGTGTGCAGCATCGAGTTCGCGCTCAACGATGGAATCCTCACCGTCGTAGAACGAAACTTCTTCCACTCGAGACGTTCCTGGGATTCGTACGAATGAAACTCGATCTCCGCATTGATCATCATCGTCGTCAACCATGTCTCTCATGATCTGTGCCCTCAATCTCGCTTTGTGCTTGGCGAATTCCAAGCTCACAGCGCGATCCTCATCATTGATAAACGCTTCCATGTCGACGTACTTCACCTTCCGCTCTTTGTCTTTCTTCGATCGTCTAGGACACGAAGAAATGAACTTCACGTCATTGGCAAATGTCACATTGCGCTTTGTCACTTTTCGGGTCGACGTAGTCGTTCCCGAGGATTCGTCATCTGTTGAACAATCCGAATCAGCGTCGCTGTCAACGGATGGACAATCTGACTCCTCCTCATCTTGTCTTGAAGATCGCTTCCATATAGCCGGAGCTGATGGATTCCACCTTCGACACAATCTGATGGCGGGTGCAGCAGGGAGTGCCTTGGCCTTGGCATTCGGCTTCGCTGGAGCTGCCTTCGCTTCGGATTTAGCTTTAGCTTTTGCTTTTGGTTCCGGAGCTGGGGTAGCTGCTGCCTCATGCTTGAAAGGACAATTCTCTCTTGAGCACGAGCCTGTGTTCTTGAACGAGTAGCAATATCCTGTTTCCTCCTCCTCCAGATGGACTTGGAGTTCTCGTCCTCGGCGTGAAGGGTCGTTCTGGAGTCTTCTTCGAGTGACTGAATGGACACTTATCGCCATTTCGACACCCTGCATCTGTGAAATGGAACTTGCAGCGGATTTGCTTCTTGCTTTTGTCACCTCTGTTGTCCGCTGACTCACTCCTCGTCTTCTTCTTGGGCTTCGGCTTGGTCTTCGCATGACTCTTCGCTTTGCTTTGAGGTAGTACAGGTGTTGCTTTGTCCGGCTTGGTCGGCGAAGCCTTGACCTTTGCGGATGGAGCTGCGTTAGGCGTAGGTTTCTCGGGTACCTTGGCCGGTGCAGCAAGCAAATCCTTGCCCTCAAGCATCTGGCGCAAGCCAATTTGAGTCTGAGTGAGATTTGACTGTTCTCGTTTCCGCATGATGGTACGATCAATGATCTTCATCAGGTTGTCGTACGATCGATCTTCATGATTGTAGGGCAAGTGTTCGTAATGCATGCCCAAGTCCATTTTCATTGCGGGCGAGTCCTTGATCTTGCTGTACAAGCAATCACGGAGAGCTGTTTTGGATGGAATGTCCTCTGGTCTCATCCGTCCCAGAACTTCCAACCACGTCTGCTTGAACGTATGAAGCTTGTTGTCGCCTTGGTACTGGAGCTTCACCAAATACTCAAGAGTGATGATCATGTCAAGACGATCATGCGTTCGAAAACTTTCGTACATCATCGCGATGACTTGTCGTCCTTTGATGATCTTCACGTCAGGCCTGCTGATGTAATCGTTGGCCTTCCGGTTCACCTCGAGGTACAGGTCAGCTGATTTGTCACCACCGGCACGTAGCATTGCGACCATGGCGATCCCCAATTTGACGTCTATGCTCTTGAACTTCTTGTGTCCTGAATCATTCAATGCTTCGACATCAGGGAATGGGTTGAACGCTGGTGCCAGCCATAACATCCAGTCCTCATGATGTGGGTCGGCTGATGCCCCTAAGACATTTGCCGTGCACACAGATCGCCAGTTGTTGAGATGAGTGAGAGTAGGCCATGGAGGAACGGTCACTTTGTCGGCTTCCCTCCTGGAAATTCTCACCTCTGTGACTTCAGGATCCGCGTCTCCATCAGGATCACGCGCATGCGAGCCAGGATCCGATTCGGGTTTGCCCCCTCCGCCTTTCTTCTTGTCGTCATCATCATCAGGCGGATCTGGAGGATCATACCCCGTGCCGGTACCTTCATCATGCTCTTCCTCTCCGTTCTCGTCGCCAGCTTCATCACCGTCATCGTCTCCATTGTTTTCCTGAATCGTTTCAGCGAATAATCTCCACTCATCACGATCAGCTCTGAGACGTTGTTCGGCTTTCTGAGCCTTGAGTACTTCACTTCGCAGATCAGCAATCTTCTCTTCGTACTGCTCCGCGATCTCCTTCTCGATCTGACGCCTCCTTGCCTCATGGATGGAATCGTCATAGGCGACAGGGGGACCAACGAGGTCGTTGCCCTTAGTAGATGCGGTGACACCGTCGATGCCAACAGGTCTTGAGGAGCTGGCCGATGCTGTGGACTTCGATCCCAACATCCCGCGATCCCCCAAGAGTTCGCGTAGCTGTCGATCACGCACGGCTGCCGCATCACTTTTCCCATGAAATCCGCTTGGTATGCCAAACAAAGTGGCTGCACTAGGCGTGGAACGCGCAAGTGCTGGGCTGCTAATACCTGGCACGTGGTGCTCGGGCATTGCATCCGCCACGATTGGCATTGAACTGCGGCCAGTGAAGAAGTTTCCACCGGTGAATGGAATTCCGTCCATCACAAGGTTCTTGTCCTTGTCCGATTCCGAGAATGCGAACTTCTCTTTGGCGACTGGACTAACTTGACTTGGGGACCGTATTTCAGGGGATCGTACCTCATCTCCTACGGAAAATGCAGGCATTACTTCCTTTCCTACGTGCTCCCAGCCAGACTCAGTAGTCCTCGAAGACATGGGCATGCTCGAAGGTCGCGTCGCTCCTCCTTGATTGGAGTTTCGCGCTGCCTCCAATTCGCTGCGTGTCCTCGCTTGAAGATCTTCTTGTGCTTTGAGCGTTTTCCTGAGTTCACTCAGCTCGTCGTGCAAGGTAGGCAATGATCGCCTTGCATGATCTTCATTCTGATGAAGTCTATCCTCTGCTTCTTGCATCCTCTTCACAGCCATTTTGCGGTACTCTTCCTCTTCACCAAGACGTTCGCGAAGCCGAAATCGTTCTTGTTCAATGGCTGCGCTGTTTCCAGCTAGCCCTTGGATCTCGTTCACAGCCCGCAACTCCTGGTTCTTGACCAAGTGGAATCGTTCCTGCATTGCTTGTAAGGCTTGTTCCGAACTTGCTGTGTTTGACCGGAGGACCAAGTTCTCTCTGGCGTGTTCATGAAGTTCATGAGTCAGACGCTCATACTCACGTGCCATAAGCTCACCATCACCTTGCGCTCTTGCCTCCAACTGCACAAAGTTGGTGGCTGCCTCCGTGCGAAACACGTGTAGCTGTTGAGCTAAATCCTCGGCAACGGCATGTGCTTGACGTTGTTGAGCAGAGTTCTGCTCATCCATGCGAAACAAAGCTGTTTCATAGTCTCGCTTCATCTCCTGATTGACATTGTTGATGTGCCTCATGGCTAAGCATGCATGATCACGTTGTCGTTCCAATTCTTCAATGCGAATTCCAGATCCTTCATCTTCTTGCTGCATCTCCTTGATCTTGTCCATCAGGGTCTGGACGATTCCTTCGTATTCTTGCACCTGACTGCGATAGTACATCTGCTGTGCAAGGTTCGATGCTTCGAACTGTTGCGAAATCGTCAGTTCCTGGTAGGCATTCGGACCGTCAGCTATTGCAGGCGTGGCCACGGATGACGCATCACCACGTGCAGGAATCGTATCCAGAGTCATGTCCAGATCGTCAGTATCGCGTGGTTGATTGGTAACCATCCGATTCCAAGTCATGGACTTGTCACGCCCACGAGTAGCCGAAGTCCTCGATCGTGCTGAAGAGCTTCTCGAAGATGATGGTCTTGACTTCTTTTCCAAGGTCTTGACTCCTTTGTCCTTGGCCCTGGACGTAGTCCGAGGTGCCTGAAAACCAGACGCTTCGGCCCGTCGTTCTGAAGCCTTGCCCGTCCTCGAACCTGTGGATGTCGGACGTGAAGGCGTAGATGCTCTTGGTAGACTCTTTGCTTTCCCCTTGGGAACTGCCTTTGCAATGGCAAGCGCAGAAGATTGACCTTTGTCATCTTCCGTGGAGCTATCAACGGATTGCACCACTGTGTCATCAGCTGTTGACTCACCAACGGCTGGCGCTGCCACATCGGCACCGAAAGTCATTGTCGTATCTTGGCTTGATCCTGAGTTCATTGTGGTCGTAGTAGATCAAGTAGTCGTTGCTGTAGAAAGGCAGAGCCGCGTACGGCTGATAACCTGCGTGGGGGATTGATCTCGACTTGGTTGCTGCTCTCCCCACCAGAGCTGTAATGAATGTAGGTGTGGCTGGCTAGCACTCTCCACAGACTGGACCCTGTCTCTCCCTCTTACTTCCACACGTGCAATCCTATGCAGGCAGAACCGGCGGCCGTTCCTTTTGCACTCACTGCCGGCGGCGGTTCGTCTGTGCAACGGGATAGCTCTGATTGCTCAGGATAGAAGACACATATAGCACTTAGCTATGGGCATTGACTTGAGCCAAACGTTGCGTTGGCGGTCACATAGAAAGGTAAAGTGAGGGATGCGTAGCATGCCCCCTAGAGTCGAGGGACGCGTAGCGTGCCCCCTTCTCTTGCACTTTACACGGTCTTGCTCACAGCTCTTATAGTGACACCTTAGAACATGACAAGGCATCGCAGTCCGTTCGCATGTAGTGTAGGACCAACAACCCTGAAAAATGTATGAGAATCAGTTGAAAAGCTATAATATAGCTTATCTATAACTTAACCGCATATGGGATGCATAAACCCTATACGGGAATCTTGGGGCTGATCAGGGTGCCCGCTGTAAGTACCATGGCAGACGGAGGCCGTACAGACGTCTATCTCCTTTTAGTCGAGGATTAAGGGTGTAGAGTTTACCTATAGTCTCCATTGTAGTTCCTTTTTTGGGTTACCTTATAGGATCCTTAATATATAATTCCCTGGGGCTCCAAATAGCCCAAAGTAGGCACTATTTGTAGACTTCAGACCCCAAAGTAGCTACTGTTTGCATACTTGGAGCCCTAGGGATTGGCTAAACCAAAAAAGGAACTACAATGGAGACTATAGGTAGGTTTAAACCTAAACCCTGAACTCCAGATCCCACAGGGCTTAAATTGCAAGTTATGATACAAGGCACCGGCGGAAGCCGCCAGAAGTTTAGAAAACATGAAACCGCCAAAGATTTAAGGATAATTACTGGGTCATGGGTGTTAGGGCTTTGAGTGCAGAGCTTCTCTTCATAGGGCTTGTTCCAAGCCCACCTGAATTTCACATGCACTCGAGTTCGAATTATTCGAGCGAGGATAAAACGGCCCGACCAGGCGACATGCAGTATACGGGGCTTTGCGATCTGGAGTGTCTCGTTACAGTGACAGTCCCATACGACACCTGCAAAGCCAACGTCCGTTCTTGATAAGACAGCCCGCAGAAGCATCCCTAAATTGAAAAGGCCAGGATGCAGGGACGTAAGTAGGTAGGGTTACACGTGCACTGGTTGGAGCTGTCCCACTAAGTCTTCTGCGCATGACCTACTAGGGTCCCTGACCTTTGAAACGAGCCCTCAAAATGAACCCGACCCCTGTCATCAGAACCTTTATACCGCAAAAAGAACACCTAAACCGTAGGGTTTGGATTTGGGGTGAAGTTAAACTCACTATCCTCAACCCTAAACTCTAAACTCCAAACCCTAAACCCCTAAACCCCTAAACCCCTGAACCCTGAACCCTAAACCCCTAAACCCTTAAAACCCTAAACCCCTACACCCCAAACTCACTCACTCACTCATCTCATAGGGCGCAGGGCTATTCGGCATACAAGTCCTTATAACCCCAATCAGCTAACCTTCCTAACCACATAGGACCCTTCTAGATCCCATTAAGGAACCCCAGAAGTCGGCCCAAAGGTTCCGGCGCAAGACAGGCGCAAGGCCCAAAGACATCTCCCACTAAAGTTGCTAGACCCATAGGCCCCAAAGTAGTTCCTTTTTGGGATTACCTTATAGGATTCTAAATATGAACCCCAGAAAGGAACTACTTTGGGGCCTTAGGGTAAAGGGCCTTAATATTAGCATCGGGTTCCATTTAAAGGGTTCCTTTAAAGGGTAAGAGGATCTATAGTAGGATTCTAAAATATAGGGGCCTTAATAACTAGATTCGGGTTCCCTTTAAAGGGTTTCCTTTAAAGGGGTCTATAGGGGATCTATAGCAGGGTTCAAAATTATAGGTGCCTTAATAATTAGCATATGGTTTGGGGGCAGTATGCTATAATAAGGACCACCCAAAATAGCATTGGTAATTATTTAGGCCCCCATTTTAAACCCCGAACCCTGCAACCCCGACCCTAAAGCCCTGAAGCCTTAAAGCCCTCAGAAAGCAATGCTGCCTGTGCGTTACGTCCGAACTCCGCCGAGCGCAGGCCTACACATCACAGGGCGATGTGGCTTTTTGAAGGGTCAGGAGAATCAGTAAGAAGGCTATGGTGGAGAGGTTTTGGGGTTTTTAACTTCGGCTTCGTAATTCAAGATCTGTGGTATTGGGGGCTCAGGTGACATAGAAAGTAGGTCATGCATGGAGTTATATACAATTACCCTGATTCAGCTTATCCTACTCGTGGCTGACGGTACTTAGGTGTTCTCTGTCGAGAAACCGGTTTGGGCTTTGGGGTTTTCGACTGTGGGGTTACGGCTTCGGATTTAAAGTAGGTATCTGGTTAATCACCTCAGATCGAGAGTAATACGCAGGCCTTTCGGTTGTAGAGGCTTGTCTACGATGGTCATATCAGGAACCCTAAGGAACGGTTTGACAAGTATTTCGACCACAAAGTTACCCTGAATCGCACACCTCGGAAATAAGCTTCAAACACGTCTACAGAGCCCGATACCCTAAAACATGAATCCATGAACCGGCTATGATGTATAATAAGCTTGGAGGACTCTAGCCTATCTTACCCAAGCTTTGCCTACAACCCACTTGCCACCCGAACACGCCCTAAGGGTCCTTACACTTTGGGACACTCAAAATGTAGCATTTCTGAGACCCGAGACAGATGCAAGGCCTCTTTCTAGAGATTCCGGACCCTCCTAAGAAGATACCTGGACACCTCACGGCAAGCCCTTTCAACTCAAAATGCATGGCCTGGCATCCTATCCGCCCGAAACCGCCTAAACCCGAAACCCTATAAACCCTAAACCAAACAAATCATAAGCATCCGCCCAAATCTTCAGAACTCCTCACCCTGAAGATCCCAAACCATGTCCCCAACTTCTGGACCTAAAGCCTGTGATGACACCCCAAATGCCGAAAACAAAAAGGGTTAATGAACAGACCCAAAGCCTGAACTGTGAAAGGTCTACCAATCCCCACCGCCACCAAACGCAACACCTTGACGTGGGAGTTTCCGGATTCCGAAGTTAGGGATACCATATTTAGGGGTCCCTTTATAATACGGCTCCTACTATTTTAGGGTACTATGCTAGGGTCCCCTATTGTCGGAAGCTCCCAAGTCGTAAAGCTGATAAACGCACGATTGACTTAAGCCCACGGTTAAAGCTGTCGTCCCCACAGTTCCTAGCAACTCCAAACCCGAAACCCTGTATAACGAACACAATACTTGGAGGGTCGGGGGACTTACTAAGTAGATATTTTACAGAGTTGTAAGTGTTATAACCCCAATTAGGGTCCCTTTTAGGGTGCTTATAACTCTACTTATTACCTACTTACTAAGTCTCCCGACCCTCCAAGTAACATAACAAACGGTTGCTGGAAAAGGGGCTATGCAACAACAGCAAATGCAAAATACAATGCAACGCAAACCTAAGCCTACACCTTAAACCCCTAAACCCTAAACCCCTAGACCCCCCAACCCCAACCCTAAACCGTGAGCCTGTATTCCTAAGCTCCCAACCCCCTAGACCCCTAAACCCCCAGCCCTATAGATCCCTGGTGGGCACCCTTAAAGGAACCCTCATAGATCCCTTTATGCGTCCACCCTAAACCCTACCCTAAGGGTCCGGGTATCTGCTTGGGTCTCGTTGGGGTCCTACATTTTGAGGTTCCCTATAGTGTTAGGACCCTTAGGGTAAACCCTGACAGCTGCCTCCCAGCAAAGCTTGCCGGAGATCTCCCAAAGCCGAGACCTTTCGTCGCCCCGGAGGCCAAGGCTCCGCGATACCATTTGGGAGTTTCCGAAAAATAAGGGACCCTGATATATAGTACCCTAAATAGTAGGTTCCTTGTTATAAGAACCCCCAAAATAGGTACCCCTAACTTTCTGAAACTCTAAGTTGGGTGGGAGGCCCTTTACGAGGTGCTTTAGGGGTTCAGGGTCTAGGATTTGGGGTTTTGGGTTTTGGGTTTTGGGTTTGCGACTTAGGGCTTGGAGTTTAGGACTACGGTTGATGATATAAACCCTGCATTACACATACTAAGGAAAATACCATAATTCCCATAGTTTAGGGTCCTTAAGGTATTGCAGGATTCATATCATCAACAGTTTCAGGGTTCCTGAAGCGAGGGGATTTTCGGAATTTGGGAGTCTATCGGTGTATGGTCTGTCTCAAGTGCTTTAAACTTAAACGGATTCTTTAAGGAGTTATGAAGGGGTTATACAGGGGCTTTCGGGCTCGGGTTTGGGATTCACGGTTTAACAGTGGCTGAACCTACGGGGTTATGTGCAGGCTGATATAGTTACAGGGTGGGGGCTCATACGATTAATAAAGGGCTCTTGACAATCGTTCAGGGGTTTAGGGTTCAGGATTTTCACGGTTGGGTCTAGGAATTCTGCACTTGTTCATGGAGGGTGGGGGTTGCGGTTTGGGGTTAATCTGCGGGGCCTTAACGAACATGTATACGCAGTAGGATTTTGAGTCCATTACAGTATGCATTCTTAAACTAGAGGAACCCTCAGGAATGGTGTTAGCAATTATGCAAACTTCTGTAATATCGTGTGGGTTCGCTTACGCAAGGTCTCGGGTTTAGGTTCAACGCTTCGGCCCATGGACAATCCGAATCCGACGGACACATGTTTGCACAAGAGACCTTGATAGCAACCTGGCAAGCCCATCCAAAACTTCGCAACCCCAAACCCTAAACCCCGAAAGCCCTAAAACCCAAACCCTAAACCCCGAAAGCCCTAAAGCTCAAACCTTCAGCCCTATAGATCCCTTGTCGTAACCCTTGTAGGAACCCTCATAGATCCCTTTAAAACCCTTAAAGGAACCCTTATAGAATCCTTAAAGGAACCCCTATAGGTCCCTTTAAAGGAACCCTTAAAGGAACCCTTATAGATCCCCTATAGGAGCCCTTAAAGGATCCCTTTAAAGGAACCCGGGAGCTGCCCCATAGCCAGGCCTTGGCCTTCCTCACAGACACGTCCACTGCGAGGACCTAAGCACAAGGGCCAAGGATATACATGGGAGTTTCCGAGAATTAGGGGTACCTTTAAGGGTTCATTTAAAGGAATATAAGTGTTCCATACACGGCTTCGGGTTTAGGGTTTAGAGTCTTATTTTGTGGTCCTTATAATAAGGATCCTACTACCGTGGGTCCTACATTTGGGTCCCCCTATTTTCGGAAACTCCCAAATGTAAATACGGTTGATGATATAAACCCTGCATTACCCATAACGAGGAATATATATCATGATTCCCATAGTCTGGGGTCATTAAGGTAATGCAGGATTTATATCATCAACCGTATTTCGGCTCCAAAGTAACTGTGTAGGCAACCCTTTGAAGCCTAAGTGTGTATGTGTGTATGCGTATACATATATATATATATATACATGCAATATTATCCCTAAGGGTCCATGTGCCCAAATAGTCCATACTATGGCCCCTAAGTGTATGGCTACTATTTCGGCACATGGACCCTTAGGGCATACAGGTAAGCGGATCACGTTCGAGCCCTGCTCGGAAAGTCTTGAACGCCATACAGCATCCTGCGATTCGATCACCCCTCCAAATCCTAAACCCCAGACCGAAAATCCCACAATTTAGGATTCAAAATCTGAAGTCCTTGCTTTAGAAGCCTATATCTTTCAGATGCTTGGAGCTGCTGATTTCAAGCTATCAGCGGATTCAGCGGACAGCTTAAAATAACTCATCTTAAATGTCTCTTCGAACTGTCAACCCTTGCTTATTCTTCGATACGGAGGACTCTAAACTCTCTAAGCCCTATATGTGTACATCATCATACGGATTCGTTTAAGGGGCATGGGGCTCTGGACCCCCCCCTCCTCTCCGCTGCCAGGACGCCAGAGTTCGGATTTGGCGCCGCCTCACCGATGAAGCCGCCAGGGACTCAGTGAGGTCCGCAAGAAAACGTCGTCTCTGAGCGGTCCAAATCGCCTGCGGAGTGGAGTGCTGTTCCCCAAAACCGCAAGGCTTAAAGGTTCCAGCTTTCAGAACAAGACTATACCTCATAAGAGCCCAAAAGTTGAAAAGTTGGGTTTTGGACCAATAAGAAGCCCAACTCAATACCTAATAAAACACGTAAAGCATTACCCTACAAGTAGCTAGGAAAACAAGTGAGGCTTGATGAAAAACCCACCCCTTTAAATGACCCTTAACATGGTTATCGTTTGATTTTACTCTTATCGTTTTACAGGACTTAGGGTCTGTATGATCTACTTCAGGCGCTTTTTGCTACTCTTATCGTTTCACAAGACTTTAGGAAAACATCTCGGTTATCGTTATTTTTTACTCTTATCGTTTTACAAGCGATAAGCATCATTCTCCGCTCAAAGACGCTTTTATCTAAAACCTGCTAGCGGTTTTTTTATCATCCCTCAAGTTAGTATTAACATTTCGTTGTTGGAGACTGACGATAGACCTCACACAAGCTAAAGCGGACGATGCCCGAATACTTGCAGCGGGAGCAGACTGCAGCCGAGCTAGGTTCCAGGAAAAGAGCTCAGGTTTTCCAGAGCTAGAGCCTTATATCTCCATACCGCCCAACGGTAGACACAAAACAAGCAGCCCCAGGAGGCGCAAACTTGTCAAACAAAGTCCCTCTCACGTCCAGGTTTCGTCCTAGCATCGTGCTTCCATAAATCCTGGTGTGGTGTAGGACATGGTTCTGCAGATTCCTTGGGAAGTGGAGAGAAACAGCCTCCGTCTGCCCGCAATTGGATCTCCCAACACCCAAGCGCTAAAGCAGGTTTAGGTCAACCCGAGGACAATTACCAAGGAGATCAGAATAGGCGGGATGTGCAACATTTCTTCTGCCTGAAACTTGTCTCCCAGGGCCGCATAAGACCTGGGACGCGGTGCTAGGCTTTCCGTTCGTGGGGATTTAAGCTGCTTTTTTAGGGTGCTTTTACATGAAGCATGGGTGCTAATATAGGGGCCTGAATAATCACCCATAGCTACTATTTTGGGGGGCTGCTTATTCTAATTTGGTATAATGGGCCCCAAAACCCGATTATAATTATTGAGGCCCCTACATTGCTGAGCTTCTACATGAAACCTGGCTGCTACTGCCCGAAGTAGACCTGCAAGGAAGACACAGCCGTCTGACGTGTGCGACGAGCCTCCTGATGGTTCCAAGGGCAAAAGGAGGGACCCTTATAATAAGGACCCCTAGGTATATACCCTTCATATAGCTACTATACTCCCGTTATATAGCCCATTATAGGGTAGGGGTCCTTATTAAGGGTCCCTCCTTTTCCCCTTTGAAATGGTTGTTGTGGTTGCTCTGATTGGTCGTGGAGTAGACAGCGTGATGATGATCGTGTCGACAGCACCGCCAACTTCGTCAAGCTGTGTAGCTTCCAGGCTCCCAGGCCTGAAATTCTTCATGCCGACAAGCAAGAATCGGAAAGTATTGGGCTTCATAAGTGTTTTTGGAAAAGTTTCAACTTGAAGATCCTCTTGCTTGCCACGCTTGTCACACCTCATGTCGCAACTCATTGAAGCTAAGCTCTAGTTCGAGAATGATGCTAAGTACCATAGTTGGGTGATCTGAAAGTTTCCAACTCTGCTCAGAACACAGTTTCAAAGCCCCTGATACAGTTGAGTGTCCTGCACCCCTACCACAGATCCTGAACTGTCAACCCTTCTGAACCGTAAACCCCAGCCCCTAAGAGCAAACCCGACCGAAACAGCTTTGAAATCCAATTCCCCTCAGGCCTACTCACTTTTCTTTCAGGACCCTGTTGAAATCCAAATCCCTCTGAGCCCGAAAGTAGAGTACTGATTTACGAACCAATTTCCTTTCAGGACGTCAGCATACGGATCCCGAGTACAACCCATGCAAGACTCTGCAGGTGAAATGAGCTGCTCAACCGCCTGTCGCTCCCCAACGCGCTGCTGAGCCGCGACTTCTCCTCCGCGATAACCCGGGCAATCGGTGGGAAAGCCATCAGTTGCCGCTTGTGAACCTGCGCGGTGAAGGGCCAAAACTCTAAACCCTTATAAACCCTAACCCCTGAACCCCTAAACCCTAAACTAAACCCCTAAACCGTAAACCCTGACGAGGGTCTTGGAGAGTGGCTGTATCTGTAGACCAGGGAACCCTAATGGACATACTCCAATTTACCTATAGTCTCCATTGCAGTTTTTTGGTTAACCAAAATCTCCATTTTAGGGTCCTAGCCATAAAACTGGTTAACCAAAAAAAGGAACTACAATGGAGACTCTAGGTAGTTAGGTGCATATCGTTTGAATACGGGACAGTAAGTGGGGGGATTCAGGGTAAAGCCGCAGCTTCAGAAGGTTTCAGATCGCGTGGATGGCTGGTATGATATGTGGATAATGGGTACTCTGTGTGTGTAAGCAACATTAACTAGGCTGTTCAGTAACCCACTGGGAAAAAGTATATACCTGTTAGGCTCCTTATTTCATAAGAGGAACCCAGAAACCTGAAAGTAAAAAAGTGTACCTGAACAGCCTGGATAATGTCGAAATCTCAGACCAATGCATCCAAAGACTTTAGCTTTCTGATCGCTATGACCGTTGAGAGGTCTCGAGACAGCTAGGGCCCTACCTAGACCTACTAAACCCTACTTTTCGTAGGTTCTTATAATAAACCCTACTATTGGATTTATAGGGGCCCTACAAAAAAGTAGGTTCTGGTGCGTGGAGGCAGTTACTCTAAGAACCCGCATCTGAGTTTATAAACCCTACACCCCGCTAAGTTCGAATCCTTGAGGCGCCACCCCCTATATAGAGCCCCATCGAGAGCGCACCTTCTGCGCAAGCTGGCGCCATTGCTCTTCCATGGTTGCCTGCCATTGGATAAAGGTTCGTTTCATCGAATGATAGTCGGGTGCACAGAGAAGTAGGTAAACACAACTGTCTAATTTCAAACGTCTTCACTTACATGTCCATCAATCATTCGATCTACATAATTCTACATACATGTCCCTCCATCCATCAATCCATCCAACGAGCCAGTGAGCCAGCCAGTGAGCCAGCCAGTGAGCAAGCCAGTGAGCAAGCCAGCCATCCATGCAACAACCTATGTACCCATGTCTCGATCTACCTATCTATCTATCTGTCTACTCTGTCTATCAACCAAACCCTGCATCCATCCATCTATCTGTCGTTATCTATGTAATCTATCTGAACCACTGATTCCCTGTGCTTGGTACCCTCCGGTTCTGTCGCTTCTTCAGGCTTCGCAACATCGACCTCATCCAAAATGTCTTAGCGGCCAAGCCCCGCAGTAGATGCTGGTTTGCTTGGTTTGCTTTTGGTTCGGATGTTAGGCGTGGCTCCCAAGGATCAGGTGAGCACCACGCACAGGTAGGATGCAGCAGAATAACCCCGAAGCCAAAAGCCCCAAAGCCCCCCCCCTCAATGGTCCTGACGCTGCATTTCCGTCGATGCTGTGACGAGGCATCGAAGAAGGAATGACAACTCCTGCATTGCGCCACAGCTGACTCCAAAACCCGGGCTTGCCAGAACTCCCAAAGCCTAGATGTCTGCAAAGGTGCGGGCGGGCGTGTGACTGTGTGCGTGTGCGTGTGCGTGTGCGTGTGCGTGTGCGTGTGCGTGTGCGTGTGCGTGTGCGTGTGCGTGTGCGTGTGTGTGTGGGTGTGGGTGTGTGTGTGTGTGTGTGTGTGTGTGTGTGTGTGTGTGTGTGTGTGTGTGTGTGTGTGTGTGTGTGTGTGTGTGTGTGTGTGTGTGTGTGTGTTTTTGTGTGTGTGGGTGTGTGTGTGTGTGTGTGTGTGTGTGTGTGTGTGTGTGTGTGTGTGTGTGTGTGTGTGTGTGTGTGTGTGTGTGTGTGTGTGTGTGTGTGTGTGTTTGTGTGTGTGTTTGTGTGTGTGTGTTGTGTGTGTGTTGTGTGTGTGTGTGTTTGTTTGTGTGTGTTGTGTTTGTGTGTGTGTTTTTTGTGTGTGTTTTGTGTGTGTGTGTGTGTTTGTGTGTGTGTGTGTTTGTGTGTTTTTTTTTGTTTTTTTTGTGTGTGTGTGTGTGTTTTTGTGTGTGTGTGTAGTTGTGTGTGTGCGGTGTTTGTGGTGTGTGTGTGTTTTTGTGTTGTGGTGTGTGTGCATGTTTTGTGCCGTGTGTGTTTGAAGTGTGTTGGTGGTTGTGTGTTTTTTTGTGTGTGTGTTTTTGTGTGTGTGTGTGTGTGTGTTTGTGTTGGGTGTGTGTGTGTGTGTTGGTGTGGTGGTGTGTTTGTGTTTTGTGTGTGTGTGTGTGTTTGTGTGTGTGTGTGTGTATTTGTGCGTGTGTGTGTGTGTGGGGGGGGGGGGCGTAACCCTGAGGTCATCGAACCCCGGAGGTGCCCGCATGGACATTTCGGGGCTTTGAAACCCCTAAACCCCAACATCCACAGGGAAGAGAGATGCTGTGCGTGAATTCTGTGAGCACTGGCTCAATGAAGACCCCCCTCGCCACCCCTGCCCCTCTTCGGAGAAGTTGGGGCTCCTACTTGGAAGAACATGGGACTTAATGAATAAAGTTATGAGTTCCAGAACCAGGGTTACAAGTAGTCATGAGTATAGTCATCTTGTTATTAATAACCCAAGTCACCAAGTCCCATGGTTCTTTAAGCAAACCAAGTCCCCCTGGGCCTTCAAGCTAAAGACTTTGAGAGACACAATGGTCCACGGCAAAGATTTGGACGGGTAAAATCGGATCCCGTTCGTTGGCCCTTTTAATGGGGGACAGTAGGATCTCTTAGTTTCAGAAACCCTCATGATACCCTCAGGATCCATGTACTCAAAAAGCCTACACTTGGGCCCAAAAGTACCTAAATAGGGACTACATTGAGGCCAATGTATTTATTTTGTGAATAGGGATAAAGCTGTTGTGCCCAGCGGCGAGTGCACGTAACCATTCAGAGATCCCAATACCCCTGAATTAAGGATTATACCTTAAATTATAAAGGGCTTCATATCATGGTGTTAATGTAACATCCTTAATTTTATGAACTCTAAGGATCCAAGTACCCAAATAGTTAGTATGGTTTCAAGGTCCAAAAACCTTTCAGAGTATGGATTTTGGGACCTAAATCCCTACTATTTGGGTACTTGGACCCTCTGGGAAAGGGTATTGGGTTCTCCGGGCACTCTACAACCCTTGACCTTCTCCCTGGGTCCTTCTGCTGTCCCAGCGATGCTAACAGGTTCCAGCGCAAGGCCACGTTGGCATCCGTCAGCGCGGTAAGTGCCGCCGTGGCCGTCGCCATCTGACATGGGACTTAGTAAGTAAGGTTATAAAGTACCTTAATTGGGGTTATAACTAGTTATAAGTATAGTTACCTTAGTTATAGAAAAATTATAAGAGTCCATTTGTAGAATATTGTATAGCTAGCCAGCTGTACCTGTTTTGGCCTTGGACGAAGCTTGTGCTGAATAGCTTGAGGGCGTAAGTGTGCAGCATATTTGCCGTGTAGTACTATTGCTGCTATACGTAAACCAAGCATACTTGGACGGTCGGGGGACTTAGTAAGTAGGTACTATGCAGAGCTATAAGTACCCTAAACGGGACCCTCGTTGAGGTTATGGTACATATGACTCTTTACAATATCTACTTAGTCAGTCCCCCGACCCTCCAAGTAACCTCATGGACTGTGGCACGTTGGGTTCGAGAGTGAGCAGGTCGGAGAGAGGAGATAACTTTCTCGAAGCTGCTGAGCTAGTGTGCGTGTCCCAGAGTTACTTAGCTGCTGAGTTCACAAGCCCCCATAAAAGTGTACACTTTCAGTTTTATTTTGCGTAGTATTATCCCCAAAAGTGTAAAGTGTATCCACTCAGCTACTAAGATTCGCTATCTGGGCGTGGGGCTAGGGCGACTCCGGCTGATATGAGTGGACGGTTGGATTCGGGTTGAAGCCACTTGGGGCGATCAGCATCGCATGCCTCTTCGATTTACATGTCAGTACAGAAGGACGGGTTCGGGTTCGTGAGTGCTGAATCTTAGGAACCGGCCTTGAGCTAGAAGTTGTGAGTCCTTTTCCCGAAACCCGCAATACTCCACCTACTGCAAACCCTAAA
The DNA here is from genome assembly GCA_905221615.1 of Symbiodinium sp. CCMP2592. Lineage (NCBI taxonomy): Eukaryota > Dinophyceae > Suessiales > Symbiodiniaceae > Symbiodinium > Symbiodinium sp. CCMP2592. The sequence goes on from CAJNDT010005971.1 coordinate 411,977, forward strand.
GCCCAAACCCTAAACCCTGGCCCTAGAAGTTAATGCGCGCTAAAGATCGTCAGGCTAAGGAGGTGTAGGATCTGTGATTAGGTTAGCATAGAAACAAATAGTAGATATGAGGGCACATTTCTAATGAGTTCTGTATGTATAATATATATATATATATATATATATATATATATATATTATGCATTGTAGGATACTCAACGAAAAACACGTAAACTACAACAACCCAAAAGCCAAAGAACGCATATAAAATGCTGAAACCCTGAATCAACACTCTGTTGTACAACATAACAGGCACACAACGAAGCATGCACATTCATGCATACATAGACATATAACATATATACATATAAGTGTGCATATATGTATATATATATATATATATACATATAGATACAAATATGTATGTGTGTGATTGTCTAGTTACTTGGCTGTTATATCTGTATGCATACATACATACATGCATACATACATTCGTAAGTACGTACATACACACACATACGTGCATACATACATACATACATACATACATACATACATACGTAGATGTATGTATGTATGCATTTTTGTCTGTAGGCCGGAGTTGATAATCTATAGGTCATGGGCCTCAGGGGTTGCGAAGACTTCAAGTTGCACAATAAGACAGCCGTGAAGGCAAGCCTTTTTGAACAAATAACGGTGCTATCTTGACTTAAACTAAGCCCCGTATCAAGACCCCAGCACAGGTAATTTTGTTCTGCTTTGCATTCGATTTCCATTGTGTACCGTGCTGCCGTTCAACCTACCTTTAATTAATCAATCCGGGGCAACATACTCACGGTTAACATTGTGTATCTGGCAAAGGATTACAAGGGCGCGGTCGCAATGTAATTCCCGTAGATATGCTTCACCGAGCGCTATAGGGGCATGCTATGACATAGATGGCTGCTTGCCTGCCATGCCGCTACAACCGTCTGGCTTCCACATGCCTCGACACCACTATCACTACTCTTCTGCCATTTCAACTTTCTTTGCACTGCGACATCACAGTAGAGTCGGTAGAGTTCTTGCAGTACCGGTCAAGATCCGATAAAAGCCCTCTAAAACCCAGGAAACGCCGTTGCTTCCCCTTTTTTGTTTCGAACAATGCCACAGCTGCGACAAACAGACTCGGGCACTTCAGCCGCCAACTGCCCAATAAAACGGAGTTGCTGCAATGCCAAACACATACGGCAGCAACAATACGGGAGTTTCCGAAGATTAGAGGTGCCTTATTCTTCGGTCCTTATACCCAGGATCCTACAATTTAGGGTGCCATAGTAGGGTCCCTTGTTCTCGGAAACTCCCATATGAGTTTCTCCAGATTAAGGCCAGAAAGAACTTTTCTATAGTCTTCGGTATGCATCTGGGACTGCCTTCGCTTGATGAGAAACTCGGACATGACAGTAAGGGGCGGACTGTAGCAACTGTGTTGAACATATGTCACAGATACGGAAAAGAAGGTCAATAAACATCAACGGTAGCCACTAATCTTCACAACCACATCTAGTTCATGGTCGGGATAGGATCAAAAAATTACATTTGTATTTCTTATTGGGTTTAAGTACCCCCAAAAATGTAAAATGTTACCCAACTATGACAAAGACATGACTGTTGCAATGCTGCTTCTGCAGCAGAAGCTCCGAGAATGCTGCTGTGGCGTGCTCTCCTCCAAAGGGGAAAAGGAGGGACCCTTGATGGGGACCCCTACCCTATAACGGGCTATATAATGGGTATATAATAGCTATATTAAGGGTATGTACCTAGGGGTCCTTATTAAGGTTCCCTCCTTTTACCCTTGAACTGCTGGGAGTCGGCAGGTAAGGGCTTCACAACCTCTCTGTGTACTCTGCGTGCACACGAAGGCAAGAGGGATCGCAGGAGGTCCCCGCGCTGCCGCATTGGCCATTAAACAGCCAACTGTACAGAGTAGAGGCTGTACAAAGAAAAGGGTGCAATGGGCGTGAAAGCTACACCAATACTATCGCACACGTCTGAACGGGTCTGAACGTTGTGACTCTGGTGCAGCCGCAGCCGCCTCGCACTATGCATCTCAGATGTTCATGGATAGCACAAAATTTCCAGCTCATGTTGTCCGATCTGTCGCAGCCGATTCTCTTGTTCTTCTCTCGTTGGCTGAAATCCTCTGTCTGTCAGTGGCACCATCACCTCAGGCTCGGGAACGGCCACTTTCTTGGAGGTCATGCAACCCATGGCACTCAGCTTGCGTCGTTGGAGGACACGGCTATCGAGCTGGCGCTTTCCTTGGCCTGAGATGCCTCTGCGGGACCACAGACACTCGGGAACATACACACACATATATATATACTATACTATACTATACTATACTATACATCTAACATATATATATATATATACACATATATATAGCTCAATATTATATATATATATATATAATCTGAGATCCTCCGTCCCTGAATCCAAAAGCTTCCATCCCCCAACCTTAAACCGCGCGAGAAAGCCTATGCTTGAAAACCAATCAAACGACTTGAAACCCTACCCCTAAGGGTCCAGGTAGCCAAATAGTATACATCTTGGTCCCAATGTACCTATAGGGAGCACTTTAAGGCCAATGCATATACCATATGAGCACATGGACCCTTAAGGTACGACCTTTAACGACACGGCAAATGTCGTTGCTGTCGTCCTAGGTTGTGCAACCACCCAGAGGCTCCGATGTACCTTGATTAAGGAATATACCTTACTTAAATCAGATCAGGGAGCTCATTATGATTTAAGGTATATATACTTTAATTGAGGGATATTGGAATCGCTGGGCACACGCGCATCGGAAACGTGCGGATCGCGGTTCATGGTAAGACCTTGCGATGCAAAATATGTACTTGCAGTACCTACTTGGAGGGCCGGGGGACTTAGTAAGTAGGTACAAGTACCCTAAACGGGACTCTCATTGAGGTTATGTTACTTATAACTTTCAAGCTACTTAGTAAGTCCCCCGACCCTCCAAGTAGCTTGCAGGCGTAGCAACTGGAATCCAGCACAAGCACTGCAAATCCCTGAACCCTGAACCCTAAAGCCTAAAACCCTACCTAAACGCGTAAACCCCTAAACCTTAAACACCTACAAATCTAGAGGTTTAAGCCCCTACAGCCGTCGAAGCTCGATGTTGTGGGCTAAACAAGCTCTCTTTGTCCGGTATCCTAGGGGAACTCAAGGTCGACCTTCGGGAATGTATAGGAGTTTCGAAAACTAGGGGGTACCTTATTTTGGAGTCCTTATAGTAAGGATCCTACTATTTAGGGTACTATATTATATTAGGGTCCCCGATTTTTCGAAAACTCCCATATAGGGACTATACTATCCCAAAAAAAAGCTGAAGGTTACCTACTCGACTACTGCGCAAGTGTATCGGCCTCTGCACGGGCAGTCGAGGCTCGCGCGGCCTTGCTGAAGCTTCGTGGGGCATTTGTGCTGGTAAGGCCTAGAGCTTTAGGGCTTCAAGAGGGGTTTACGCTTTAGGTGTGGTAGGGCTTAGGGCTTAGGGAGGGCATAGGGGGGCATAGGAATGGGACTGTAGGATTTAATAAGGGCCAGGAATTATTTGGGATTTTTTTTTTTTTTTTTTTGGGCATTTTTTTTTTTTTTGCTGCTGTTCCTTGGTTTTTCCTAGGGAAAGCACCAGTTTCCTTAGCTTTTGGACGGATCTGGCGTCATTTTCCTTGGTTTTCCCTAGGGAAAACACTAGTTTCCTTGCGTTTTGGGCAGATTGGGTGTGATTTTCCTTCGTTTTCGTAACGAAAACATATTCTTGTTTCGATTTTCCCTAGGGAAAAACACTGTTTTTTCTTACATTCTCGACGGATTTCATGTGTTTTCCGCGGGAAAACTTACACCAGTCGCGTAAAACATACGTTAATCTTAGGTTTTTCTAGGGAGAAAGTATTTTTACCATTGCGGACGGACTTCGTGTGATTGTCTTTGGTTATTTCCCAGAAGAACCCACAATACTTCGAGCGAAGCGTATGTAACCTTGCGTTTTTCCAGGGGATAAACCGTTTGCCGTACATTTTGGACATTGCTTCTAGTGCTTGGTTTTACACCAGAGAAACACTATTCAGCTTGCATCTAGGACGGATCTGGTGTGATTTTTCTTAATTCTCGTCAGGAAAACTGTCACTTACCTTGCTCTTGTTGTTGTCGTTGTGGTTGTGGCTGTGGTTAGTGTTGTTGCTGTTGTTGTGGCAGTTGTTGTTGTTGTTGTTGTTGTTGTTGTCGCTGTTGTGATTATGGTTGCGGTTTGCTGTTGGTGTTGTTGTTGTTGCTGTTGCTGTTGCTGTTGCTGTTGTTGTTGTTGTTGTCGTTGTTGTTGTTGTCGATGTTGATGTTGTTGTTGCAATTGTTGTTGTAGTTGCTGTTGTTGGGTGACGGTTCAAAAAATTAAATTTGGATCAAAAAAATAAAGCACAAAGATCAAAAACAAAATAAAAATTGGATCAACAAAAATTAAATCAGTACTTCCGCCACAGACTCACGCAAAAAAACAAGGGGGGTGACCGAGGGTGACGGATCAAAACAAATCAAACTTGGATCAAAAAAAACCACAAGGACTCCAACAATTAAAAGCAGTATCAACAAGGTTAAATCAGTACTTCGCTTTTGCCCCCGTAAAGCGATGTCATGTGTCTCGACAAGTTAAGAAAGCGGGCAGTTCATGTGGCTTCTCCCTCTCTTCGTTTTCCACAGAGCCTCATGTTGTCGTTTTACCTTTGTTTTCTTGTTTGTTGCTCTTGGCTTCCCAAAGCGAATACATCTGGCTTCCGCCCTTTTGCCTGTCGGTGAAGACGTTTGTTTCACTCATGAGAAATCTTGTATTCTTCGAATTTTAAATCCCCTGAAGTGTTTTCGTGTGGCTTTGTCCTTGTTGTGCGTTTACAAAAAATGTCTTTAATTCACTTCATCGACAGCTTAAGAAAGCGGGCAGTTTGCAGTTAAAACAAGGGGGGTTGGGGGGGGGCGCAGCCCCCCCCCCTTGCAAACCTTCCAACATGAATTTTGTTTTGCTCGCTTATACCCTCCTGAAGCGATTTCATCTGGCTCGACAACTTTTGAAAGCGGGCAGTTTGCAGTTCAACAACGGGGGGGTTGGGGGGCGCAGTCCCCCACATTTGCAAACCTTCCAACATGAGCTTTGCTTTGCTCGCTTTTACTATATTGAAGAGATTTCATGTGGATGGACAACTTAAGAAAGCGGGCAGTTTGCAGTTAAAAAAGCGGGGGGGTTGGGGGGGGCGCAGCCCCCCCCATTTGCAAACCTTTCAACATGAGCTTTGCTTTGCTCGTTTTTACCACCCCTAAAACGATTTCATGTGCCTCTCCCTCTCTCCGTTATCCAAAGAGATGCATGCTTTCGTTTTACTCTGTTTTCTTGGTCTTGCCCTCCCAAAGCGAGCACGTCTGGCTTGCGCCCTTTTGCCTGTCGGTGAAGACGTTTCATTCGTGAGAAGAAAACGGGGGTTGGGGGGGCGGCGCAGACCCCCCCATTTGCAAACCTTCCAACATGAACTTTGTTTTGCTCGGTTTCCCACTCTAAAGCGATTTCATGTGGCTCGACAACTTAAGAAAGCAGGCAGTTTGCCGTTAAAAAAGCCGGGGGTTGGGGGGGCACAACCCCCCAATTTGCAAACCTTCCAACATGAGCTTTGCTTTGCTCGCTTTTGCCCCCCTAAAGCGATGTCATGTGTCTCGACAAGTTAAGAAAGCGGGCAGTTCATGTGGCTTCTCCCTCTCTTCGTTTTCCACAGAGCCTCACGTTGTCGTTT
>CAJNDT010005971.1:417892-445392 GCA_905221615.1 Symbiodinium sp. CCMP2592
TTTGGTGTAGCGGGCTCAGAGGTTGGATGACGGATTGCTTCTAAACCCCCTATACCCGTAGCCGAAGCCACAAAAAGGACCTCACAACATCAAAGAACTAACTTCAAGAACTACCCAGAAACACATCCCTGGTGCGACCCCTGGGTAGCTACTAATTAATGAGCTGCAGCACACCCGGGACCATCCGAAATACACTCCCCTAAACCACATAATGGAAGAAACAGTCTAAGCTCTCATAAAGACCTTCCAGACAACCCCCTACAACGCTTTAGACATCCCGTGGAAGCATCTAAAACTCTCGAATCCTAAACCCTAACCCCCTGAGCCATGTAAAACCCTCTAACCCTAAACCCTACACCCTAAAGCCCCACACCCACATAAAACCCTTTAACCCCAAACCTATGCAGCTGGCCTTGGCCTCTGCCTCCTTGGCCCAGGCCTCCTCCCGGGCTCTTGCCTGGCCCGTTTAGGATTGAGGGTTCAGGGTTGACGGTCAAGTTGCTAAAGGCTTCTAAACGGATAGGGTTTAAGGTTCTTAGCAGGTGGGGTTTAGGGCTTAGGGCTTACATGGGCATAGTTACACGCCAAGAATACGTAGAACAATGGCCCAGCACATTATTCTACATACCTTTGCGGTTCTGGTAATTATGGCTGAAACACCATCTCAATTAGTTTGCGAGCTTCAACTTACATTCGGGGTTTTGCGGTTGGGTTAGAAAACATGTTGTGCAGATTGTAAGGCCTCGGGGTTTAGGGCAATTAGGGTTGGGGGGTATCAGGCTTAGCGTCGTGTTTAAACTTATTATTGTTATACAGTACGTCTGTGCATACATACACATACATATAGTCACATACATCTTCACATACACATATACATACACGCGAACATACACGCATATCTACATCTACATATACATATGCATCTGCATGTACTTGTGCATATACATATACATGTACATGAAATATAAATTTGTATACATGTACATGTGCACTTGAATATTATATATACATACACACAAAACACATACACATACACACATAAACGCATATGCACATATGTACAAAGGGACAGAGGCACATGTATCTCATTCCGCAGCGATTTTAATTTTAGCTCCTGCCATCAAGTCCTAATAACTCGTGGCTCTTTCGCCTACCAACCAGCCCCCATCTAATCTCCACCTGCAGGGCTTAAGGTTTAGTTGTGAGGGTTCAGCAAGCATCTCGCGGGAAAATGGGCTCATCATCTAGAAGCTTGCCCGCGGCGCAAGACACAATCCAGGGGTACGCTGAGCAGTGGGAACAGTTTCAACAGGGTTAGGATTGAAAGCTAGTTGGTTATTGGGTATAGGAGTCTCCGAGTGCTAGTTAATCGCGACGGTTGCAAACCCGAAACAAAACCGGCAGGTTGCGAAGGCAGGCTGAAATTGAATCCTTTTTAGTTCAGGCTTTCGATTGTCCCCCAGGCCACCAACGCTGAAACACGTTGCATCATCAGCCATTTGACCGGATTGACACTACAATCTGGTCCCTGATTCTTGCACCATAAATCCTAAACACGAAAAGCGCTGACGTACATGGCGCAGTAAACCGTGCAACCTTGAAGTGGGAGGGTTCTAGGCTGGGCAAGCAAAGCTTGGCCAAGCTTTCGCCTTCCAACCTAAGGCCTATCTGGCTTCTCCTTTTTCAACATTCCTCATAGATCCTATATAATATCTCACATCTCATATAAATAAGTAAATAAATCTAAATATAAATGTAGATTATATATATATATATATATATATATATATATATATATATTATGGATGTATCGATATCATATATGGGAGGGCGCTTGGTCTAGGGTTGCACGCAGAGGGACTGTTCAGAAGTGAGGTTTTTATGGCATTCATCCCCCTTGAGCCCTGATCTCCGAAGCAAGTTAAAGGCCGCAACGAAGAACAATCATGGGCCTAAGGCTGCGAACTTCAACTTGCTCCTACGTAAGTTTTTACGTGTGCATAAGGTATGTTGCTCAGCTAGGGCATGTGTGGATGCACCATGCAAGACATGCTTCCTTCCATTCTGGGCTCCGGAGTAACTCTGACTTCTCACGTCTCTAGCTTGTACTCTGCAGCAGCCGCAAAGCAAGTCACAGTCTGAAGAACCCTGAACCCCAAAACGCCTGTTTTTAGAGAGCTAGGGAGTCACTGCCTAACGCACATGCCCGTGTCCATGCCCATGCCCATAGCGGCAGGGTGTTTCCCTGCTCTTCTTGTGGTTTCGGCTTTGATCAGCTCAAGACCGGTCATGCTAGGATGCTATGACGTTCGAAAGTGTTCAAACCCTCATCGGTAATTCCGTGAACATCTGTCTATACGAGCTCGTCTCAATAGGTGCAGCTGCCGGGATCATGTTGAAGGAAGTCGCCACTGACTTGCCGCAACCGTAGCAAATGTTGGCGGGTAGCGGACTCTGGATACACCCTCTTCTGCATCCCCTCGACTCATTCACTGTGGTGTGGGCCCGTGCATCTCGGGCGTGCAGGCTATGTGTGCAGGGGCGTGCGGTCGGCATGGACGAGCGTAACATGAGGCTTGGAGAATGTGTCCGAGGAGGACGAGTAGGACACTGTGAAGGGAGGGGGCATCATGCTAATGCATCGGAATACCGGATATCCCAAAGGCTCCCCTGCGGTCAGCATGAAAACCTCCAAACCACGATCATGATGGCCTCCAAAGCATTCCCAGGAAATAAAACAATAGCGAAACAACCCTACGGTACGCTTCAATCTAGGCAAGCAAGCCTGTGCTTCGAAAGCCTGACACACAGATCCGAAACTCAAAGCAGTACCATAATGTAAGGTATAAGGCTCAGGCTCAGACTTTAACTACACTTTAGACTTTGAAACTCAGCGTTAGACCCGGAAACTACCAGGAGGCCGAGTTTTCGGTGTAGTAGATTGCTGGGTTGCAGGTACCACCGGGTTTAATTAACATAGGAACAGCAATCCACTGTATAGTTGATTGGGCTTGTGGGTTACTATGTTACACCCCTTATACTAAAGGCTAGAAGGACCCCTTTCATGATAACTTCGGGGTTTTGCAAAAGCATAACACCCCAGCCGAGCAATCCCACAAAGGTTCGCCTGACTGCCCTGGAAGATACCGATATCGGAGGTCTCTTCAAACTTACGGTTCCTTGTTTGTGACATTTTCAGAAGGAGCCGGGATGTGCGTCTGCAATAGTGCAACAGAATTACAATCAGGAACACAGGAACAGTATCAGTATTTATTCGGCCTCTCCATAATTATGACCCCACTCTTTCAGCAACACCTATATTATATGATGGGCGACTATACTGCAAGATGCATACTGGGTCAATGTATAGCTCAACAACTGCCTCTGCTGCCCTGACAGCTCAGGGCTTCAGGTTTATAGTTTAGGGTTTCGAGTTTAGGGCTTATAGAGTTTAAAGACAAACTCTTTACAGCGAACTTATTTGCATCGATATAAGGCGTTCACGGCCAGGTTTGGGGGGGATTGAGGTCTAGAATATTAATTGGGTATGGGCGATTCTTTTAAGGCTTCGGGCTGTAGGGTTACTGCGTGTAAGGTCTGTTGGGAGATCGTGCTGAGTTCACATATGTCTGCAAGCTTTTGTCATGCAGAAGAACTTTAGAGTGTATGAGCTCATTTTACGCTGTTGAAAGTTTTCCCGAAATGCCTGCTTCAAAATGTGCTGAAACCAACGCAAAACACGAAACATGCACCATTCCAACCGACACCTCTCGAGGATTGCGCTCATGCTGATACCAAACCAAAACCTGCAAAAAAAAACAGTTTGGCAAACTTGCGAGCCTGAACACCGACATGCAAACATGCGACATCGAAGGACAGGAGTCACTCAGGAACGTGTCCCCTTGTTTACAGGGATCCTCCGAACTTCAAAAGACCACGGCGCAGATGTAGGCATATAGAGAACACAAGGGATCGTTGCAGTCATGACACGACAAGAATATCTATATCCATGACAATGACTACATCTCTATCCATGTCTATATCTATACAGCTACATCTACATCTACGCCTATCTTTGGCTGTTGTATAAACATATGTATATATGTATGTATGTATGTATGCATGCATGTATGTATGTATGTATATATGTATGTATGTATGTATGTATGTATGCATGTATGTATGTATCTATGTATGTATGCATGTATGTATGTATGTATGCATGTATGTATGTATGTATGTGTGTGTGTGTATGTATGCATGCATGCATGCATGCATGCGTGCATGGATGGATGGATGGATGGATGGATGGATGGATGTATGTATGTTGTTTGTTTGTACGTATGCATGTATGTAATGTAATGTAACGTAAGAGAATGAATGGCATGGCGTGGAATGGAATGTATGTATGTAAGAACGTTCGTCAACTTGTTGTTTACGATTTTCTCTGTATCTATACTAATGTCCGCATATGTAGACATATGGACCTCCATATAATACAGCTAGAAACCTGAAGACCTGACCTCGATAGATCTTTATCTGACTGTCAACACTCTATCTAGATCTATGCATAATAAACACATATGTACATAAACATAATTACAATATGCATGCATGTTTATACATGTACAATTGCAAAGTATTGGAAGCAAGCTGGGCACAAAAAAAAAATCCACATAAAGATCTCACGGGCGAGGAGGGACCTGGCTCTCCGGTCCAGTTTTCGCAAGACGAAAGATTAGTGAGATCCTTATGTGGTCTGCAAAAAGAAACAACGACAACTTTTTGTGAGATTTTTATGTGGTGCTGGATAAAGTCATATTTTGGGGTCGGCGCCGTGACCGCGTAAAGATCTTCCGACATTGTTTGGGTTGCGCCCGAGAAGTTTCCAGCTCATCACGTCATACCCAACAGAGTGGCAGCTACGTGTTTCCTGGGTGCGATCTTTATGTTTCTGTGCCGAATTAAGGTCTGAATTATGCATTTTCGCGATACTTGAATTCACATTTCGAAGCTGACACAAGTGGGTTCGAGCAGCGTAAGGCAGCCCGCACCAGAACCTTTTGATTCCGCTAAACTCTGACCCCCCAAAGAACTGCCTACACCAAACCTTGCCGAAAGAAAAAGCACAACCTAATTCCCGACACCCCGTCACGCTAAACTCAGCCCAAGAACCGAAATTAAGGCGAATGCAGCGAAACCCATTAAAGAACCCACATAGGAACCCTTAAAGGAAGCAAAGAGGAACCCTAATCAATCAAAAGGATCCTAACCCTGAACGTTAAACCCTTAACCCTTAACCCTACCTGTAGTCTCCATTGTAGTTCCTTTTTCTGGTTAACCAGAAACTTTATTATGGGATCCTAACCATAAAATTGGTTCACCAAAAAAAGGAACTACAATGGAGACTGCAGGTAAACCTCAAACCCTACAGCCCCTCGGTGGGCCTCGCCGGCCGCTTGCGCCGCAGCGCTTGCGGCGGCTTCCGCAGCTCGCTGCGCATCTGCCGAGGATTGTGCCTGGGCCTGCAAGAATGGGCTGTTACAGTCTATGCTCATTAATACTTATGCATGTATGTCTGTATGTATGTATGTACGTATGTATGTATGTACTACTGTATGTATGGACATAAACACGTATATACACATAAAACACAATATATAAAGGTATACCTATCTATATATGTATACATGTGTGTGTATGCTCATATAACAGTCTCCAACGCAGGTAGAATATACATATTCGATACTATACTCAACTACACTATACTTTGTATGCTGTACTATGGATCTAAGATACTCTCCTACGGTATAATATGAAACCAAAAAATACAGCACAATATCACACAATAAGATATATGAGATGATATGATATGAGGTGACATGGTACAGTATCGTGTAAAGCCGAATAATACAATACTTTATATTATGAACGAGACAATAAACTACAGTGTAACAGACTCGAATGGAATGTACTTTAACAGAATATAGCATATAATAAGTACTGCAGCATAACATATCTCATTGTTCTCACATATATACAAATATACACATATGATCAGGTACTTGGACTCTTCAGACTGCCAAAAGATCGCACGAAGCCCTGTAAACATACAAACCTTGACCTTTTGAAGTGGCATCTTCGGGGCTGAAGACCCAAGCCCAGAAAAGGCTAACACTTTTCAATTCCCTAAGGGTCCATGTACCCAAATAGTATATACTTTGGGCCCAATGTACCTACATAGGGACTACTTTAAGGCCAATGTATATACTATATGAGTACATGGACCCTTAGGGATTATGGTAGGATTATGTGAACGACAAAAAGGTGACCCACTCAGCTGCTCAGCAAAGCCTTAAAGCCTAAGAACAAAGTTTTAAACCCAAAGACCAAGCCCTATTATAGCCAACCCCCAGCACCCCTAATGCCAAACCCCAAGAACCAAAATCTCCAAGCCCTATCACCCCGCCCTTAAGGGGGGTGGGGGTCAAAATGGAAAATCCATTTAGGACCCCCCCAAAACCCAAGAACACCCTGGATTACTGCAAACCCGTAGATGGACACACAAATGCTATCCATTTAGGTACCCCCTCGCCTCATTATCCAATAGTACGGGTGGTTCCTGCCAGCCCTCACATCAACCTGCACCCTAAACCCTAAAACCCGAAACCCTAAACCCAAATCTTCAACCCCTCAACCTGAAACCCTAAGCCCTATAGTGCCTCAGCAACTTTCCGCGCATGCAGCGCCTTCTCCATCCTCGCCTTTACGGTTATTGGAATCGTCAAGCTCCAACAGAGTCACCCTAAAACCCTAAACCCCTAAACCCTAAACCCTTAACAGAGTCCAAAGGCACTCGAACTTGGGTAGCTGAGTTTAGGATCGTGGCTTTGTAGGTCAATTATTGTCTTGGGTCCTTTGTGTTGTCATGCCGTATGCTAATCCGGATACTTCACACTGCAGGATCTAAAAGCCCGCGAATGGTGCTTACCTCAGAGTACCCGGAGTCGCAAAGTCGTAGAGAAGCTGCATTTGGAGGAGTTTTGGGAGTTAAAGGCTTGGCGGATTATGACAAAGCTTGGGTTCGAGGTTTAGAACAAAAAGGAGTTAGGGCTTTGGGGTTGTGGCTCTGAGATACGAGGCGTTAGACCTGTATTGAGGGCTTTCAGTGGTGGTAAGGTGGTGCAGCAAGTACACGGGTTTCAGGGACACACCAATCATCAACTTGGAATGCTGTCTGCCATTACTGCAACCTGGGTCCAGATGATGCAAGATCTAGATGGGTGTTGGAGATCTATCAGGTTGTAGGTTGTGGGATCCAGCTTGCTCTAGGTAGATGATGAAACATCTCCCCCCCAAGAGCCTATGCTGATCGTAAAGTGGCTCAGTTCAGGTCCTCAAACCCTAAACCCCAAAGGCAGTTGCTACCAGAGATTGCCGAAAGCAGAGCTGCCCTTCGCCCCTTCATAGCAGGATTGGGGTCGCTAGCCCAAAGGGTCCATGTACCACGATAGTACGTACTAAGTAGGTATTTGGGGCCCAACAGTATGTTTTATACTATTGCTTGGATTGGACCCTTTGGGTAGTAGAATCGCTATGGTGCACTTGTACCGCGAGGGAGGGATTTAGAGATGTAGGTATATCACTGCCCTCGTATTCCGGTGGTACTTCAAGCTGGATACACGTGAGGGAGCACCCTGTGCTTTGGGCCATCTCTCAGCTGAGCCCTTGCAGACTCAGTCTGATGGATCCTTGGTCTGCCTTTTCTAGGATGCCCCGTAACCTCGAAAAAAAAGGGCTCCCTTTCTGGTAGTGGGTAACTTTCTGAGCAGTCCAAGACCACAAAAAAGGGAATAAGGGTACTACTGGGCATCCTACGGCTGATGATATCAATCCAGATTACCTTAAGGACCCAAACTATGGGAATTATGGTGTATCCCTTATTATGGGTCATGCAGGATTTATATCATCAACCCTAAACCCTAAACCCCCTATAGATCCCTTAAAGGAGCCCCTTAAAGGTACCCTTGTAGATCCCTTTAAAGGGACCCCAGGATTTATATCATCAACAGTAGTTTTGCTGGGGTTGTCGGGCTTCGGTTCAGGGGTTTAGGGTTTGAGTCCTACTGCTGATGGACAAAATCCTGTAAATCCCTAGGGCTCCTTTAAAGGGATCTATAGGGGTACCTTTAAGGCTTCCTTTAAGGGATCTATAGGGTTTAGGGTTATGATATAGAAATCCTGCATGACCCTATGGACTCTAAACTATGGGAACTATGGTATATTCCTTCTGATGGGTAATGCAGGATTTTGTCCATCAACAGTAGGATGAGGTCTAGGGGGCGAAACGTTCTACAGTAGTAATGTAGGATCCTGATTAAGAAACCCTGGGCCTATAACCCCTCAATACGAGGATTCATAGAAAGAACCCTAATGAAGGCCCAAGGCTTCTTGATCAGGTTCCTACATTAGCCCCAAAACCCTAAACCCCTGCATATAGATGCCCCATGCTCGCTTTCAGCATGGGGTTTTATAAAAACCCTCTATGCAAGACGATGCTTGCTTTCAGCATACAGTATCAACGCTTGCTGTGCGTATCGCTGCAGCATTTTCTTGAGCACTTGACTCGAAAAAGCCCTTTCCGGGGCGAAACGCGTCGTTTGTGGTGCTCGCCGAAAAGGCTGCTAACCGCTGCTAGGCTAGAGAATGCCCTGACCTAGACATCACTTGTAGTCTCCATTATAGTTCCTTTTTCTGGTTAACCAAAAACTCCATTATAGGATCCTAATCATACAATGGGTTAACCAAAAAAAGGAACTACAATGGAGACTATAGGTAGGCCTTTCAAGCTCTGGAGTGATTAAAACTTGTCCCCACGGCCTCGGCAGCTCGCCGGGATTCGATGGCGGCCTGCAGCACAGGCTTCATTTGGTTAGCGGAAGGGGCCTTATAAAGGGGTCCATAAGGGTTACTATAAGGGATCTATAAGAGTACTATAATTTTTGGGCCATAATAATCTTATAGCTTATCTTTGGTTAGTAGGGAATGGAGGAATGGGGTACAATTATAACTACTACTACTACTACTACTACTACTACTACTACTACTACTACTACTACTACTACTATACTACTACTACTACTACTACTACTACTACTACTACTACTACTACTACTACTACTACTACTACTACTCCTACTACTACTACTACTACCACCACTACCATTCCCTACTAACCAAAGGTAAGGCTTGGGGTCAGTGCCGGGCCGAACAAGCCGTACCCGAGGGCGTGCCCTTGTGACTCTGACTATCGTGCTTTGTTCCGTTCTTCTGATGGGAGATATGCCAGGTTGAAAACACTAAACATATTGGGGAAAAATATTTTTCCCCAATATGTTTAGTGGTTACGAAATTGTGGGTAGGCTCGTTCTGGATAGATGGTATACTTTCGGGGCTGGCGTAGATCGATTCACGTTATCCGCGACCGCTAAGACAGTTGACCTGGTCAGCGGACTCGGCGTTTGTGGGGGCAGCGGCAAAACCCGAAACATCCCTAAACCCAAGACCCAAAACACTCCCATTCAACGTATTAAAGCCCCTAATATAGAGCCCCACTCTAGATCCCTCAAGAACCCTTGAAGGATCCCTTTAAACAAACCTTGTCCTGAATCAAGTTGACAGGATGATGGGATTCCGTCTCTTTGGGCTGTGGCATCCTGATGAGCTCCACCAAGTACCCTAATTAACAGAGTCCGCGGGATTACTGCCTCAGCAATGAAGTGGCCGCAGCGTTGATGATGTCGCGACAACAGTGGGGCAGACTTGGAACTACGTTCTATTGGGTAGGGCGAGAGTATCGAGGAAGGGTGGGCAACTTGTCGCGAACATCTTGGATGAGATTCGTGACTGTATTCTGTAGAATTTGAATGATCTGAGACTGTTGGGCCATGGACTCATGAATTTCAGTCAGTTCTTGTTCCTGCTCTCGAACTTGTCGTTGTAAGCTATCCAATAGTTGTTGCTGGATCTGTCGAACAGAGGCTTCTTCGACTCGTTGTTGCATCAAGTCGGAACGAGCGGCGATGAGCTCGACCTGCGTGTATCTGATCCATCTTTCCAGTGATGCGAGCGGCTGAGCCGTGGAGTCCATGCTTCGGGATATCTGTCAGTCGTGACGGGCACGCTGAGTTTTCGCAAGACGGCGTCCACCCAGAGGCACTGCGGAGACTAGCAGAACCACAGAAATCCAGATCTCTTTAGGAGGGTCCGGAATCTCTTAGGGACAGCCCCTGGGTCTCTTTGGGTCTCAGAAATCCTACACTTGGAGGTTCCCTAAAGTGTTGGGACCCTTGAAACAACAAAGCGTAGTCAAAAGGGGTCGAACGAAGCCCCAGTCCCTACGCCTGAAGACACGACGATTCCAGCTGCACTTACTGGCCGAAACCGAACGAGCAGGGACCCGAAAGACCTATTCAACTCAGCGATGCCCGAAAATGATCAAATCCAATGACGTACATCTCAAACTGTTGCTATCCTAAACACCAAACCCTTCACCTTGAACATTCAGACGGAAACTATTGTAATTCTCAAACCGCTGATTACTTTCCACTCCCAACTCCACGGCCCAAAGCCCTAAACAGTTCGATGCAAAGGCTGTTGCTAGCCAGAACTCTGAAATTGGGCATCAGGTGCCCGGTGTAATTTTGAATGGTGATTTGTAGAAGCCTTCATGTTTGAAATGGGGTTCGGGGTATATTATAATGTCTACAATAATGAACATTGGAGAAAAATGTCGATTCTTGTTTAGGCTGCCAGAGTGGCGATGAGCAAATTTTTTTCAAGATAACTGCCCCAACCCATAAGCCTTAAACCCCAAACCCCTGATCCCTGAGACTGCGAAGGCAATGCCTCGGCAGTACGCCGCGCTTCCTGGTGGAGGTTGTCTTTTGCAGGCATGAAGCGGTTTTAGGGTTGAGGGCTTCGGGCTCAAACTTCAGGATTAGGGTTGGGGTTTTTACAGGGCACTCATGTGGTTTATGACTGCTTTACAGCCTGCCCCTGGCAGAGATTGTCTTTTGAGGTTTGGTTGGCAGTGAGTTGGAGAACTGATTTCTTTAGGTGAAGCAAAGTTGTGTTTTAGGTCCGATCTAGAGGAAGAGGGTGTTTAAGAAATAGGGTTAACAAAAAGGTGCTTTTACAAACCGTCTGAAACCAGGTCGTTCTGCCCACAGGTGGCGAACCCTGCGAGTTTTGCCAGCCTGACATCCTGCATCGTGCAAGACCAACAAGCTGGCGAGCAACACTGGCCATACTAGCCCTGAAGCGTGCAGCAGTACTGACAAAACTCAAGAGCCCTTAGTTAAGGAACGCGCCCGAGAGCCCATTAGGCTCCTGGACAAGACTCCATTCTTGAGCTAGGAGAAACTGACAAAAAAAACGCTAGAACCTTGGAACCTGGACCGCAACCTACCCTCCAACAGCCTGTACCTACAACTCAGCACCAGAAGGGCTTTACAAATAGAAACTTGGGCGGTCCTCGAATTCCACCTGGACCCAAGCTGCGAAACCCTAAGCCCCTGAAGCTAGCCTATGGTCCTGCATGTAGTTCCTCATATTTCTGGCTGAACAACTTTGATGGCTGGGTTGCTGACATGCAAAATTGGCTGACCAAAAACAAGAACGGCAATGGAGACTGTCGCTAGGCCAGGAAAACCTAACCCCTGAATCAAGGCCTACTTGTCGGGTATCATGGGGAACTAAAGGTTAACCTTTTTGGGTATATAGGGATTATATAGGGACTATACTACCCAAAAAAGGTTAAAGGTTGCCTACTCCACAACTGGGGCGAGGCTTCCTTGGGTGGCACAGGGTCCTCGGCAGTTGCCTGCGCCTGGGACAGCGAGGCAGCCATCGAGGCAGCTCCGGATGCCTTCTCCTTCCAGCGGGCTGCGAGACGCTTTTATCCGGCGTTATCTGAGTTGTCCTTTAAGCCCTTTGAAATTTGTTTATTATTATGCTTCTCTACAAGATAGTAGGGGAAATTAAAACAGATCCCAAAGAAAGAACAACCCAGTTATGGGCTGGACTGTCCTCTCGCCTGGGCCATGGGTATAGCGAAAAGGGGGTGGGGTCGGCTTCGCCTTGGGGGTCGCATCTGGGCCCCTACCTGTAGTTTCCATTGTAGTTCCTTTTTCTGGTTAACCAAAAGCTCTATTATAGGATCCTAACCATAAAAATGGCTAACAAAAACAAGGAACTACAATGGAGACTATAGGTAGGATCAAATGCCCATGTTTGCATCCCCTGTTGTCTGCAACTCCCACACTTGCCAAGGTTAAAGCGAGATTCTTCCAGGTTGGCACCGGTTTGAAGGTATGCTACCGGACAATAACGAACGAATTCTTCATAGGGGTGTTTGACCAACTACATTTGTGCATCTGTACGTTTAAAGGTATCCGTGTATGTATGTATGCATGTATGTATGCATGCATGTCGGTAGGTAGGTAGGCAGGTAGGTAGCTGTGTTTGTGTGCGTATGTCACACACACATATGTATATGTATGTATATATATATATATATATATATTCATATATACACATAGTTATACACATGACATATACACATACATAAAAAAAAAACAGATATGCATTTAAGTGAGTGTAGCAAGTGTAAATACAGACTCGACAACTTCAACGCTCTGCTAGCTATCTTACCTAAGCAAATCTAATTTAGAAGGCGACGGAGCCAGTAGGTCATGAATACAGCCATGAGAGGACCGATTTGTGGTGATCCAGCTTGTAACTCAAACTACACTCTTGAAAGTAAACCGATGATCCCGGAAGTCGGGACATGGAAGGAAGTGGCATGGGTAAATGGGAGCCAGCCTACGGGTCCAAGTACCCAAATAGTAAGGTTTTCAAGATCCCAAAACCATTCAGAGTATGGATTTTGGGACCTGAAACCCTACTATTTGGGTACTTGGACCCTCTGGGCAAGCATTGTATGTCAACCCTTTCCATCTTCGGTCCTCACACCTGAAAACGCCCAACGGATTGAGCATTTTGGGTTTCGAACCAATGGTTCAAGTGATGGACACCCGAGCCCGAAACCGACATACTCTAACCGATGCCTTCAGGCCCCATTGCAAAACAGTAAACAGTGAACCCAAAAATCTTGGACGTTAAGCATTCTATGTAAACATGTTACATCCTGCAATGTCGCTGGGTAATAAGCAGCCTTGCTGACTAGTCAAACCCTAAGCCCGAAACTCCAAGACCATAAACCCGCCTCGGCATCCGCAAGTGCCACCTGAGTCAAGTGAGTTTTTGCGCAACAAAACGTGTGGATATTCTAGTGTCTGCCCGAGTCCGTCTTTTCAGAAGTGTAGAGCCGGACCATATGACACCGAGGAGTGGCTTAAACTTTGCTTCCAGTGCTTAGGACTCATGGATAAAGGTGTTTCGCTTGAGTTCTGGCCATGCAGTGCCCGTGTAAGTTTGAGGGCTTACCTCCGTGCTCAAAGTGTTGCAATATTGAGGGCACTACATGATTAGACTAGGGTTTGGGGGGGTATATTATACTATAATCATAAGAAGGAACGCCCCACACTGGTATGTAATTATTTAGGCTTCTACATTTCCGCCCTCTTTACCTGGATGATCGAACTGGACTCAACATGTGGCTACAGGACTTGTGGCACAGACGCTCGCATAAACACATCAGCCCATACTACATACATCTGCATAAAATGTGAGAATAAAACCACCAAAGAACCATGAAACCTTGCCACTGCCAAGTACTACCTCCACAACAAAGTCTGCACTGCCGGACCCGTCAAGGGAACTACCCGGATCTACGCAGGGAGCACCAAGCCCATAATCCAAAACACTCAAGGCCAAAGACATCCTCCACCCGGGAAGCGCCCAAAATTGTTAGCACTCCACCTGACCTCAAGCAGCAAATTTTAAGGGTTCCCTCTTTGGGAACTATGAGGGTTCAGGGTCCTAAGTACCTATATAGTAGAATGTAAGCTTTTTATATTAGGAATTTTGAATTATGAGTTGGGGAAGTATTCCCCATAACAGTACCCATACAGATCCCTTGAATGACCCCTATAGATCCCTTTAAAGGAACTCCTTGAAGTATTCCCCATAACAGATACCTAGGACCCTTTGGGATCCTAAAGACCCAAGGAAGCTCCAAAAGCACGAACACCTTCATCCCGAACCCGCAACCTGAGTGGCTGTCAAAAGTAGGGTCCCTTTTTGGGGTACCCTAAATTATTAGGTGCCACATTATATCAAGGACCCAAAAAGGCCAAATTTTGACAACCCCCCAACCTGAATCCTAGCGGCCCTCAAATCTCAAAGCACCAGGCCCCAGGGCTTGGGTTTAGACCAAACAGAGCTTAGGACGATTAGGGTTTGCACGGGTGATTGTCAAAACTATGGTCTCTTTTTGGGCACCCTGAATATTAGGTGCCGTACTATATTAGGGACCCGAAAAGGGACCAGAATTTTGACAACCACGTACATGTAGGGTTTGGGGTTTGGGGTGTTCAGGTACAGATGCCACACTAAGATATGCACGGCGCCTTCATCATTTCGAGCTCCTTTGCAGCCGAGGCTGTTGCTGCGTCCACTGCAGCTTTCACCTTCAGAGGCCACTCATGACAGTTTGAGAGGCATCTATAGGTCTTGCCTGTATCCCCAAACCCTGCAAAACAGTAGGTTATGACCCCTTAATTAGAGGGTAGAACCCTTTAAACCGAGGTTTTCGGATCCCAAGGTGGACCCTAAACCCAAAGCACTGACCCCTCTGCGGAGTCGCTTCCACTGCAAATCCCACCGTACACTTGGCTGGGATCGGAGGCTCGAGATCTTGACCCTGAGGTAGCGGTTGATGATATAAATCCTGCAATACCTTAAGGACCCTAAACTATGGAATTATAGTGTATTCCTTATGATGGGTCATGCAGGATTTATATCAGCAACCGTAGCCATAAGGTAGGTTCTCTTTCGAGTGAATTACTTAAGAGCTCCTTAAGTACAGGGCAGCGCAGTACCAATCGCCCCTTCCACATCTAGAATCTTTGCTATACCGACTATACCCTCCTTAGAACCATAATAGAATGTGTCTTTTAATATTCTCTTCGGTTTTATATGCATGAACATATATGAACAAAAATAAAGGAGACTATAGTTTAGAACAGTCCCACTTAGTGTGTTGGACTTCAGAGTTCTCGCGCGAAAGGTGCCCATGTGGGGTACCCGTTCATTAGGGATTTTAGGATGTGGGCTCCAGGATACGACATGTGTCTGCTTGATGCGCTCTTACAGGTTGGGTCCCTGGCATTCACGGAGTGAGCCTGACATGCATATACCGTTCTCATGGTGACCCAGACTACATTTTGGGGTTCAGGGATGTTTAGGGTATCCCCCCTCCCACCTCCGCTTGCCGCTGAGCTCGTGCTTTCTCTTCTGCAGAGCCTGGGCTTGAAAAAAACCGAAACCCACAATCCCCAAACTCTGCTTGAATGCTGGGTAGCACCTCTTTGTTAGACTGTTAGACCAGACCTGACTGTCGGTGCCTTGGGGTTGGCTTGTGGGGCCTGGGCAAAAACTACTCGGAACCTACTTGGAGGGTCGGGGGACTTACTAATAAGTAGCTATTTTGTAGAGTTAAAGGTACCATAACCCCAATTATTAGGGTCCCTTTCAGGGGACTTTTGACTCTACTTCTTACTTACTAAGTCCCCCGACCCTCCAAGTAGGGACCATCGAACTCTTCTCAACGGCTGCATCGACGTATGCTTTGCAGCTGCATGCATGTATGGAGCTGGTTGCAGAAAATGAACGGTGGAAAGATAGATAGACAGGTAGACAGATACATAGGTACGCAGGAATCGGAAAGTATAGGCATACTGAGTAAACGAAAGACACCAAAGAATACACACGGTGCGACTTCCACGTTGTGCGATGACTTCCAATTCATCAACATGTTTCCTTTGGAGGCCGACCGTCAGAGACTCCACGGCCGCGATGGCAATAAAATATTTACTGAACAGCGGCAACTATCAGGACCGCCCCAAAGGGTCCTTAATTGAGTCCTAATGGCCCTAGTGGGTATGTGGGGAAGTTGGGTCTAGGTGGGACCTGAATCCTAAATGCCTAGGTGCCAAAGCCCTAGAAGTTAGCACCGAATTGCAAAGACTGAAAATAGTTTGAACATGTTTCAACTAGATACAATACAAGCCCGAATAGTTAGTAACATTAGCCCGTGTTTCTCTTTACAAGAACCAGAAAACAAGTTTACAATAATACACCTCATGTCCCTATTCCAGTTCTGAAGGCCCCATATCATAGAACCCTGCTAGAACCATTGTGGTAAGCACTGCCCTCAATAGGAACCTTTCTGATTCATAATTATTTGGGAGTTTCCGAAAACTGGGGTACCTTATTTTGGGATCCTTATAATAAAGACCCTACGATTTAGGGTACTATATTAGGGTCCCCTATTTTCGGAAGCTCCCACTTCTCCCTGCACAACCGAGTTGCTCTCATCGCCTCCGGCGACCTGGTCTTTGTTTGGATTTACCCCAAGGGTCCAAAGGACCCAATAATCGGGTACTGACTTCCTTTAAAGGGTTCTAGAAGGTTCCTTTCAAAAGGCTACTATAAGGGTTCCATTATAAGGGCCTTAATAATTGGGTATTCGGTTTTAGGATAGTAGTTATGTAGCTTAGGATTTCGGAGAGCATATGATCATTGGGTACGTGGACCCTTGGGGTTCGTGCATGCATAGGGTGCGGTGTTTGGGGCTATGGGGTGAAGTCTTGGGGTTTATTGGGGGACCTTAGGTTTGGGCTCACCCAGACCCCCTTTGGAGGATCCAAAAAGTAGATCCCTTAATGCGGGCTCCTGTAAAGTACCCTAAGTAGTATAGGGCCCCAAATTAGGGGATCTACTTTCTAGATCCTCCCGGGGGTCTGGGCAGAGATTGGGGTTCGGAAGTTCGGCTTCTAGGGCTTTGAAGCTAGGTGGGCATCAGGGTGTCGACTCGCCACGTACCCGTGATAGAGACAGTTCTGTTCTAGAGGAGGCCCTTTCGGGGGCGGAGGCAGGCTCAAGGCTGCAATCCCGCATCCCTCAACCTTTAAGCTTCAAGCCCTAGTCCATACCCACAAGCCCTAAATCCAACTTTCATAACTGGATAACTCTCAATGCCCGGATCCCAAAGCCTAGCCTTAAATCCCAACAACCTGAACAATGCAACTCTAAACCCTAGCCCTAAACTTAAACCTCAACACCCGAAACAGCGCAACCCAGAAACCTGAAATCCTGATAGTCCTGACGGATGAAAAGGGCTTTGAAAACCCTAACTTCAGAATGCCAAAGCAACCAGTTCCCAGAGCAAAGAATTTTGGCAAAGAAATGTAAGACTCTCAACCCGTACAGGCCATGAATGCATACAGGCACACATGCGCACATGTGCACATACGCACATGCATACATGAATACATGAAAATATGCATGCAAGCATACATGCACGCATGCATTGTACGTGAATACATAGCTATGCACAGGCCTCCGACATCACCACCGTTCGCTTGGATGATGCCCTGACGATGCAGTACAGTTGGATTCGAGTTTTTGTTTTGGGGCGTCCCTGATCAGGATCAAGAACGAACCCTGATTAATTCATTAATTATAAGGCTTTGAAAGAAACGGGTTTCCGGCATTGCTCAGGGATCCACAGCAGGGTTGAGTCTGGGGTCTATACTGTTCGAAGCTTGCGGTGTGGGCATTACGTACAGTTTCAGGCTCTTCCGTCCAGCTCTTCAAGCGGTGCTGGCAAGGACACCAAGCGTCCCGGAATGCCAGAGCGAGCCGGGAGAAAGAAGCGTGATCCTAGCCTCGAGACTTTAAACCTTCCGGTTTCGGGTTGAAGGAATAAACCCTAAACCTTAAACCCCCTAAACCCCAAACCCCTAAACCCTAAACTCCTAAACCCTAAACCCCTAAACCGGTAAACTGCTGGATTTGCAGTTGAAGATTCCGCAGCGTTGAAGGCACCGGCAGCACACCGCCTGCAACCCAGCCTGCCCCCTGAACCCTAAACCCTGAGTATCCCAAAACCCCTGAGCCCTAAACCCTACACCCTAAACCCTGAATACAAGATAATCCTGCAGCATTGAGCATCGAAATGCAAACCCGAAACCCTCGTTCATCGCCGTGGGGGCACTCAACTAGCTCATCTACGACTTCTCTGTACCCATAGGCTCCATAGTAGTTCCTTTTATGGGTTACCATATAGGATTCTACATATGAACCCCCACAAGGAACTACTATGGAGGCTCTAGGGAGGGTGTTGAAGCCAGAAGGAAACATCGACGAGTCCTTTCTGATGAAGCTTCCAAGCATTCTAAGCCTTGAACCCGCTTAGGGTTTAGGGTTTAGGGTTTAGGGTTTATAAGGGTTTATAAGGGTTTATAAGGGTTTATAAGGGTTTATAAGGGTTTAGGGTTTAGGGTTTAGGGTCCAAAACGTCCTGAACCACGAATCCCAAGATTCGATTTCTTATGGTTTAAGCCTTTGCGTCATGACTCCGAACCTGCAGTGTCCTGAAATCGAAATCCTGTATCCTGCAACCGCCGATGCCCAAGCTCCTGCTGCCCGCGTGCTTCTTGCGCGTGCTGCCCGCCTCGTCAGATCTACTCAAGAGGCTCATCTCTTCAAGGTTTCAGGCGGCCTAGGGTTTACGGCTTGGGACTGTAGAAGAGCTTGATGTGTGCTGTGAAGTTGTATGCTTTGTTGTTACAAAATGTTGATATAGAGGATCATCCTGGACCACACCCCCCCCCAATATACTCATCGAGGGGGGTTGCTGTGCTGGTGTTTTTGGACGATCTCAGGCGGCCGTCAACAGTTCGACACGACTTTGCACGGGATCCGAGGCTTTGGTCATTTAGGGCTTCACCGGCCTAGTAAACAGGCTGGGTTTTTAAGCAACCAGGGAGAAAAAAGCATAAACTGCCATTTCATAATGGTTCCTTTAAGAAAGAGTATTAAAGTAATGTACTCCACAGCCCAGCAGGTTAGTGTTATCACGCTTGGCGATTTGAAGTCCGGGTGAGGATTCGTATTGGGCTCGGTCAATAGACTTATCATGGTTAGCAACTCCCCGGATGGTGTTTAACAATAGGAGTTTCACCGGTAAGCCCTGGAACTTCGAACGGTCCACCAAGCTGAAGTCACCGAAATAGTACCCTGACCATAAGGCCATAGCATCCGGGAAGACTAATGACTAAACGCTATGAACCTTAAACCTTGCACCATGGGTTAAACACAGGCCTTGCTACAGGGCTCGATTCACCCACCCTCTTGGGGCTCCGTCTAAAGGATCAGAGGATTTGGCAAATGACGCCACAAGTAGGGTAGCTGTACTTATATGCTCTTGTAACACGAAAGCAGGTACTTCTGACTCCACTTCCAAAATTATCCTGAAGCCCCAGATAAGGGTGATGTGTGGGGGGGAGGGGGGGCAGGGTTTAAGGTTGAAAGCTTAGCACCAACAGTCCAGATTCGGATAAGCCTTTGATGAAGCAGGGAAGCAAGCAAAGGATGGGCGGACGGTTTTGGGAGTGAAGGTTCTACGGCTGATGATATAAATCCTGCATTACCTTAAGGACCCTAAACTATGGGAAATTTTGCATATTCCTTATTATGGGCAATGCAGGATTTATATCATCAACCGTAGTAAGGAGATCAACAGATGCAGGCAAGGATTGTCTTCACCCAAAACCCCTACACCTGAACTACCTTATAGAGCCCATAAATAAAGGACCCTTACAGGATACGCTAGAAGGACCCGAAGCATTAGGAACTGGAAGTTTTCGGCAAGTAGGTTTGACAAAAAATAAACAAACGCACCAGAAGCCTACTGATGACTTAGTGGTCAGAAGCTTGTCAACCGTCAACCTTACCGCCATACCTTTGAGGTCCAAGCCAAGGACGATTTCAAAGTTTCTGGCTCCAAGGTCAGCTCTTCCTGTGCAAGACTCTGGATTTTGGGATAAAATATAGGCTGAATGGATCCACAGGTTTGCTGTTTTGCTTTCATGCGGTTTAAAGTTAGGGCTGTGTGGGCAGAAGAGTTTCTCAATATGGGTTTGGGAGTTTGGGAGTAATGGCTTTATGGACAAAAGTTTTGCTGTTCATGGTTTACAAAATTCAGGCCCAGGGATAACAATGTTCGCTTACATAGGCTGCAATACTATGTGGACTTAACGTGGCTTGCAGCACAAGCATTCCCGGAGGGGCCAAAGTACGTATATAGTAGACTGTAGGTGTTTCTATATCGTTAGGAGTTACTATTATGATTTGGGGAGGTATTCCCCATATAGCAGTACCTAGGATAACAGTACCTAGGACCCTTTGGGATTGCACCCTGTCCCTAATGCTTCGCAGGGTCTAGAGGGTCTCTAGCGCATGTATATGGAGCTAAGCGCCCTTTGACTTGGAGTTCGGGGTTTAGGGTTTAGGGGAGCTTCTTTTTTTGGAGGGGGGGTGCTTTTGGGCTTTGAGCTGACATGCAAAGTGCTTGGCTAGCAGCTCCCCGAGGTCCTCCCTCCGTCTAGAGCTCGAAGTTTAGGGTGTGAGCCATAACCCTAAGGGTCCAAATTGGGTACTTAGGTTTCGGATAGTAGCTATGTAGGTTACAATTCGGGAGAGTATATGACAATGATTATTGGGAAACTTGAACCTCAGGGTACCAGCATCAAGTGAGACCAAGACATAGTAGTAGTCGTCCACAAACCGGGCCAGGCCAGTCACCGCAGGGTACTTATACTTGTGGCAGTCCGGAGCATCATTGCTGAAGCTGCCATGCCGGATGGCACACCTGAGATTTCAGAAAAAGCGTCGCGCAATGAGCGGCAGCACCACACCATTCACATCTCACTGTGGGAAGCACTCTCGGAAGTGGCTGCCATTGGCCCAGGCACAGTATTTCTGTGCAATCACGAGAGAGAGAGAGTGTGTGTGTGTGGCGCTTAGGGAAGGAGGGTACCTCGTTTCCAAGCTCGTGTAATGCCGTGGTTTAGGGTTAGTGAAGGCTGTATAGTCCAGACTATTACTATGACTCCGGCAAGTTACGGGTTTAGGGTTTTGCAGGGGTCAACATTCATGAAACCAGGCATATCGGTAGCTGGGCCAAGATCCCCAGAATACACCGCGTGAGGCAATACGCTTGAGGCAAAGAGGGACCCTACAAAACTGCTAAACTTCAGATCCTGCACTCGAATCGAAACAACAGAAGCCCCTGACCCCTAAACCCCTAAACCCTAAACTCCTATGCCCCTAAACCCTAAACCCTAAGCCCCTAAACCCTAAGCCCCTAAACCCCTAAACTCTAAGCCCTAAGCCCCTAAACTCTAATTCCCTGTCACCCCTACAGCCTAAGCCCCTAAACCCCTTAACCCTAAACCCTACAGATCCCTTAAAGGAACCCTTAAAGGAATCCTATAGATCCCCTAACCCTAAACCCCCTATCAAAGAGCACGTTCTCGGAGGAGTCGGTCCTCGGTCTCCGACTGGACGTTGGGAGGCCTTGCGCGACACAGAAAGACATGTGCAGAGTGGAGCCTCGGGGTTAAGTTTAGGGGTTTAGGGGTTTTGCGGCTTTGGGTTCGGAACCTTAAGGTTTAGGGATCAGGGCTGTTCGCGGATGGCCGTTTCGGGTTTATAGGGTTTAGTTTTTTTTTTTTTTTTGGGGGGGGGGGGGGGGGGTTAGGGTTTGGGGTTTTGGGTTTAGGGGTTAGGGTTTAGGGTTTGAGGGTTCAGGGTTTGGGGGTTTAAGGACGTGGAGCTTCGGGGCTAAGGGCCTTGTGCTCAGGGTTTGGAGTTTCGGGGAAGAGGGTTTAGGGTTTAGGGTTTAGGGGTTTAGGGTTTAGGGTTTGGGGTTTTAGGGTTTAGGGTTTGGGGCTGAGAGTTCAGATTTGTGAGTTTTTCGCGTGCATTATAGGGACCCTCCCCCGGTAACCCCCGCCTAAGGGTCCTTACGAGTGCCAAGGGGCCGAGAGATTTCGAGCTCCGACTCCAGAGTCTAAAGGGCTATAGGAACCCTAAACCCTAAAACCCTAAACCCTAAGCCCTAAACCCCAAACCCTAAGCCCTATGCCCTAAACCCCAAACCTTAAGCGGCCCTAAATCCTAAACCCTAAACCGTTCGGGTCTGGGGTTTTTGTTTTCAGGACCTTCCGGGTGGAGGCTCTCTACCCTCATACCATAAATCCCCGTATGCGGCCCTTGAGCCCAAAGCCACTTCAGAGTAAACCTCGTCTTCAACTTACCCTTAGGCTCTAAGGACTCATATTTTAAAGCTTTTGGGCTCAAAGACCTTACTGTATAAGGCTTTTGGGCTATTTTGAGCCTTACGGTTAGGGTTTCAGGTCCTAGAGTTTGGGGTATTATGTCGATCGTTTATGTTTAGAGTCAGAGGGCAAATGGTCGAAAGCTGAAACTGGATTTAAACTAAATTAGAGATCGAGAGATCTGCGGCAATATCTGATGAGACTTCACTTCCCCTTTCAGACATTTCGAAATCAAAAACCGCATGTAATAGGAAGCTTCCTGGGCTCTCAGGATAGTAGGGCTTCAGGTCTGAGGGCATAGTGCTTGGTAGGCTGAGGGTTTGGGGCTTCCCTTTGAATCTTAGGAATTTGTTGCGATAGGGCTTGGACAGTGAAGTCAACTGTCGTGGTTTTAGTAGCCTACTTGTCGACCTAGCTGCTTGCATGCCTTGGTACAGTTGTGACACAGCCCGTGTATGTCGAGCCCAGGCAGAGACCGCAGCCCAAGCACCACGGTGCTTCGTCGAAGTGAGGGGTCGGTCGACCTTTCTCACAACTTGCACACACAGTGCAGTTAAGTGTCTGCGAGCTTGTTGCACCCTACCTCCGAGCAAACAGTACGGCCACGCTCATTAGCGCTGGTACCCTCCACCTCGTAGCGGGCACGCCAGCATTGCCGGCACAATCCGTCTTCAGAACGGGATTTCTTCGTGCACCACATTGCCTTGCATGGTATGAACCTGTAATAATCGACCAAGTCCTCCGGGCGATTACGATCGCTTCCGTGGACTCGCCAACCATTCGGACCCTCCATGTAATCGCCTGGTTGTACTCTTTTTGGTTATATAGGGATTATATAGGGCCTAGACTACCCAAAAAAAGGTCAAAGGTCACCTGCTCTACTACTAGGGTAGGCTTTGATAGGGTTCAGGGCTGATGTGCGGAAACGAACGACCCTTGAGCGGCTCCCTGGGGTCGCAGTGATTGACCACCCAGCAAACCCTAAAACCCTGAAACCCTGAAACCCTAACGCCCTGAATACCTAAACCCTGAAACCCTAAAGCCCTAAGGCCCTAATTACCTAAACCTTGAAAGGCTGGAAATCCCACCCAAAAAACAATGCTTGAACCCTAAACCATGAGACCCAGTCCTACTGGTACTACAACCTACTTGTCAGGTATCATGAGGAACTAAAGTTAAAGGTTAACCTTTTTGGCTATACAGGGATTATACAGAGACTATACTACCCAAAAAAAGTTAAAGGTTGCCTACTCCACCACTACTCCCTAAACCCTAAACCCTAAACCGTAAACTCTAAGCCCTAAACCCTAAACCCTAAAATCCTGACAGTCTCGACGTGAGCTCCAAGAGTTGGTTACACCAAACTTGACCATAGAGAATTCAGGCTTCTATACTGCAAGGATCTGGGGACTTAGTGAGTATGCTAGAAGCTGTTGAATAGAGTTATCAGTACCCAAACTAGGACTAATGCTGGCCTAACCCCTAAACCCCTATTCACTACACTTGGAACCTTATTCTAGATGGGAATAGTGAAGCTCTGAGCCTCAACTGCAACCGTAAACGCTAAGACCCTGGACCTCCACACTAAACCCCAAGACCGTAGACCCTATACACCCTAAACCCCAAAATCTTGAAACTAAACCCTTTACCCCAAGACCTCAGACCTAAATACAAGCCCTGACCCTTTAGACCAAAATCGCCGCTGCTGAGTGCTAAGCAGCTGCCGCTGTCGCGGCGCTGATGCAGCACGCCTCCGGGGTCGCAGCATGTTTCTTTTAGATGAGCATATTTTTCTTTTGAGCAGGGACATGTCTTTTGGGTGAAACTTTGAAGATCGCGTTCAGAAACCCTACCTGTGAAGAAATCGCAGCTCAAAATTGAG
This sequence comes from Symbiodinium sp. CCMP2592, assembly GCA_905221615.1. Lineage (NCBI taxonomy): Eukaryota > Dinophyceae > Suessiales > Symbiodiniaceae > Symbiodinium > Symbiodinium sp. CCMP2592. The sequence continues at coordinate 442,148 of CAJNDT010005971.1, forward strand.
GACTGCACGTAACGGACCCCATTCAGGGAAACTGGAGTCTATATGACCAAAAAATCAGCAAGCCAGCTATGCGGTGTTTGGGAGTGAGAGGGTTTTGCTTTGAAGAGTTTGAGCGCAAAACTTTCAACTTTATATTGGTTTTCCCACATCAGCAAGGGGGATTCAGGCCCCCGTCTTCCGAAATCTTCCCTCGGCGTTTGGGATGCCTATCTAAACCCTGCCTTAACCCCAAACAACCCACCGTCTTAAGGACTTATATCAGGAAATAATATTTGGGAACCCCAAAAAAGGTAGGTTATTTGGGGTCCAGATAAACACTAGACATTCAGCACCATATGTGATAGCTAATGAGAGTCTTGGGTTTGAACGTCAAGACTCAAAACTAAGCTTCCGCCAACCACTGATGGGAGGCCAAAAGGGGGGTTTAAGATTCTTGGGGTAGGGATTCCTTAATATGAACCCTGTTATGGGAACCCTCATCCCTACTAAACCCCCATAGGCTAAAACCCCTTTGGGCCTCCTATGAAACCAATGCCAGCCGGGAAATGCGAAGCGGTCTATGCTCTGGGAGTTGGGAAGAGGGTGGAACTGGGTCACGCACCCCAGTACCTTATTGGTTTATTGGCCTTCCTGAATTGGGGATTATGGGATATCCCAACCTACCTAGACCCTCCCATCTACCCTCTATTAGACCCTAAATGCCCCTTATTCGGGACCATATACCCCTATTTGAGGGTACAAGGAGGGTCCTGGTAGTTTGTGAACCACCAAGTAGATAGTCTTACATAATACATAAGTTGTTTGTAAGTACTAGTTCCTACAACACACTCACCCTACGGCTCCAATGTCCTTTCTGGTATGCACATTGGCGTTGGTGATGTATGTAGGATCCTCGTGAAGGCCTAACGGCCAAAATACATACTAGATTCGCACATGGATTCTTAGGGTTTGCATCCCGAGGTCGCGACGTTCGCCCCGGCTTGTCATCGCTGCTCCCAGAAGACGCACCTGCACTGAGGGGTGGATGAGGCTGCTACTTGGAGGGTCGGGGGACTCAGTAAGTAGGTAATAAGCAGAGTTATAAGTACCCTACAAGGGACCCTAATTGGGATTATGGTCCTTATAACTCTTTTAAGGAACTACTTAGTAAGTCCCCCGACCCTCCAAGTACAGTCTCGATATGTGTGACCACAGCACTGTCAGGACAAATCTCATACTCAAGATACTAGCCATGCCAAGGATACTTGCAATGCAGCTCTTGTAAGCTAATGCAACAACAACCGAACAAGTTCGACTGTAAGGTTACCGATGCCAGTACTTTACTTCTGCCGTATGTGCGCAGACCGAAACAATGTTCATAATGATAACAGCGATACTACGGTTGATGATTTACCCATAATAAGGATATCCTGTCCTTCTCTTTATACTGAACTTAGAACCCTAGCAAAAATTTCAATTTTAGCTGTTTCTTATAGGGATGATAATAACCAAAAATTAAAAATGATTTCTAAGTAATCACCCCTAGGCTCTGTTCGTGGCATGAGAATAAGGATCCCCATATGAATCCTTGTTGCGGGAGAGGCGTTGTTTGTGAGGGGTCATCTCGATATCATGGTACGAGGCTGGAGCGCTCGGTTTCGGGTTTCGGGCGGGACTAGGCTCCGAGTTGTGGACTACGACTAGGGTACAACCCTGAGGGTCAAAGTACCTAATAATCATTTACTGTCCCAAATATTGAGCTACATAACTACTAATTATCCTAAACCCAATTACCTAACTATTGGGTCCTTTGGACCCTTAGGGCAACGCTTAAGGTTTAGGGACTCTACGGCCAAGGTTTAAGGTTGCGGGGGCAGGGTCTCCAGCCTTGTATCCCGATTCGCCGACTTGCTTGGCGACGCTCGCCCTGGGAGGACATGGCAAACATTCTCTGAGCAAAGATGGGGTGTGGGGTTGTGCAAGTCTCTAGTTGGCCATTCATGGCGGCCTAAACGGGAGCTTCGGAAAATAGGGGGCCCTAATATGGTACCCCAATGTGTAGAATCCCTATGATAAGGACCCCAAAATAAGGTACCCCTATTTTCGGAAACCCCCAAATCAAGCATTACAAGCATAACAGCTCCTAAACCCTAAACCCCTAAACCCTAAACCCTAAACCCCTACACCCTAAAGCCTAAACTGCAGACCACCTCAGTAATGCAGAAGACTCATCTTGCAGTCTAGCGGGGGCTGCAGCAAGGAAGGTACCTCAAGGGTCCAACGGTTGATGATATAACTCCTGCATGACCCATAACAAGGAATACACCATAATTCCCATAGTTTAGGGTCCTTAAGGTAATGCAGGAATTATATCATCAACCGAAGTACCCAAGAATCATATACCCTCCGAAATCCTAACCTACATAACGACTATCTTAAAACCGAGTACCTGATTATTGGGTCCTTTGGACCCTTGGGGGTAGACCTAAACCCGTCACCTGCTCATCTAAACCCTAAACCCCTCTGAACCCTAAGCTGTAATTAAGGGGTCCGGCAGTCTCTGGATATAGGGTTTAGGGTTACCTTAGTTGCTGAGTTCCTAAATCTCAAAAAATGTACACTTTCAGTCTTATAGTGGGTAATATCCCAAAAAGTGTAAAGTGTATCCACTCAGCTACTAGGTTACCCAGCCTGGATCGCCTCCTGCTCTCGCAGAAGGGTCTTGGCCGGCTTTGGCAAAGCCGCGCGGGCTGCCACAGCACGGGCCGTCTGCGCCCGGTCGTCCTGGGATTAGAGATTTGGAGTTACCTCAGGCTCCATAGTATTTCCTGTCTGGCGTTCATATTTCGTTTCCTATAATACAGTATAATCCCAAAAGGGAACTACCATTGAGCCTAAGGGTATACTTGGAGGGTCGGGGGACTTACTAAGTAGTTATTTTAGAGAGTTATAAGTACCATAATCCCAATTAGGGTCCCTTTTAGGCTACTTAACTCTACTTATTACTGACTTACTAAGTCCCCCGACCCTCCAAGTAGGGTTCTCAGCTTTGGTTCCTTCGAGATTTCGGGTTCAGGGCCAAGGGCTTGGTCTTCCTGGCACCCAGAGAAAATTGAGAACCCCTGCTTGTCGCACACTGCCGAGAGCCGTACCGGCTTGTTACGATCAATATATACAGCTATTTGTATATACGTAGAATAATAATAATGATAATAATAATAATCATTATTATTATGACTATATGTCTATACATACATATATATATG
>CAJNDT010005971.1:452892-462721 GCA_905221615.1 Symbiodinium sp. CCMP2592
GAAAACGATCAACTCCCTGCAAAAAACGACGTTTTCGAGCTTTACATGTAGATCACAAGCAACCTCGAAGCAACTCGGTGATAAAAATATTCTATCTGCGCGGCGAAAAAATATTCTATCTGCACCGGTGGGCGAAAAAAAAAGGATCAAATCGTCAAAATATTCTATCTGTGGGGGGGGGTAAAATTTGATCAAATTTGATCAAAAAAAATTCTATCTGCTGAAGGTTTGCTGTAAGTATACGTATCAATATTGCCAACTATAAATTAGTGTTAGTGCTCATGTTCGTGTTAGAGTTAGCGCTAGTGCCAGTGTCCATGTCAGTAATACAGCACCACTGCTACGAGTAGTATCAGTATCAGTCTTAATGCTGGGTTTAACAGCAGCTTATATTCGCAGAAGTGCTAGTATTAGTATCAATATTAGAACTAGTTAGTTTTGATATGTTAGTATATTGATAGTCTCGTATATTAGCAGATTAGTATATCAATACATCAATGTATTCGGACAGAAAAATATTTGCATACTTGTATACTAGTATATTTTACATGTTAGTACAACTGGTGCATGACTACACTACTATACTGCTGTATTAGCTTACTAGTATATTGACATACCAGTATATTCGTACGTTAGCATATTAGTGTACGAATATGTGTACTATATTACTTTTTTATCTAATCATGTATAAGTATATCAGTATGTTGGCATATTAGTATACGAACTTGTCATGTCGGTATTCTTGCATAGTGCAGTAGCCGTATATGATTATAGTCACATATTCGTATAGTATATTCATACAACAACGAGAAGTATATTGATACATTGTTATATGGGTATATGCCTATGCCAAAGCATTAATACATGAATGCACTGATGTATATATCTGTATCTTAAGATAGTGGTACGTATTTTATGTACATGAGTATATGCAGGTGTTTATTAGTAATGGTATTAGTTTTCATATCAATATGAATATACTATTGGTATTCGTAGGAGTATTAATGTCAATACTAGTAGAAGTAGGACTATTTATACTCGTAATAGCCATAATATGAGTGTTCATGCTGGTAATACTAGTGGCATTCTTGAATATGCAGCAGATTATCAAAGTCCGTATTAGTGTTGGTGATAGCACTACTGTTCACGCACAAGGGTTTACGTATTCGTATTCGTAGGAGTATAAATAGCTATGTAAATATTGATGTTAGTATAGATTTTGTGTTAAGTATTAGCAGTAGTGTTAGCGTTAGTACTATCATATTATTGATGATATACATTCGAAAGAATGTTTGTATTGTTATTACTCTTGACCACGTGAAATTCTAACAGTTGAATTCATGGGTGAGTTAAAGGATTTGTATTTTAATATGGTGGTATGCATGTTTATGTACATTAGTACATACAGGTGTGTGTTAGTATTGGTATTATTATACATTATTATCAATATGAATATGGTTATTGATATGCGTAGGAGTACTAAGAGCAATACTAATCAATCTTAGTATTTGTGTTATGTATATTCGTACTAAGCTTTATAGAAGTGTAATATTAGTAGTAATGCTGGTATTAGCTTGAGCATTCAACAAATGATCAATGTCAGTATGTTCAATGGCAATACTATATGTAGGAGTCTCAATACATATATGTATATATAGATATACAGATAGATAGAGAGATATTCGTGTAAATATGGGCATGAGTATTGACAGCCCTTGCCTTTGCAAGTAATCTGGTCCGATGCGGAGTCTAGCACGACAAGGCGCGCGGGTGTCCTACCAAGAAAGGAATTACAGAGCACACGTGTATGGATGAGGGTTGTGCTGATACACTACATAGTAAGCACTACACAGTAATCTTACTTGAGTCATATATAGAGCAGATTCCAGCATTTCCAAAATTTCCAAAATTCTCTCCCCTAACTTTCCAGATTTCCACAATTTCCAAAATTTCCAAAATTTCCAAAATTTCCAAAATTTCCAAAATTTCCCGACCTAGTCGACAGGATTTTTCCAAAACATAAGGTCGGACTTTTTGGAAATTTTGGAAATTTTGGAAATTTTGGAAATTTTGGAAATTTTGGAAATTTTGGAAATCCGGAAAGTTAGGGGAGAGAATTTTGGAAATTTTGGAATTGAGGCTTTGAAAGCTGAGTGCCCCCTCCCCCCGATCACAGACCATGCACTACGACTGAGTCGAAAGGGCATGGTCTGTCATGGGGGGGGGGTGACCATATATATATATATATATATATATATTACGATATTACTATATTACTACGCATAATGATATGTTCTATATATGCTGCCAACTTTATACCTTAGACTGTAAAACGCAGACTGCATGCTATAGATAATGGGTAGCAACCAAAATGTAAACTTAAACAAAAAACATCTTGGGGATTGTTTATAGAATGAACCATACTGTATATTATGTGCTGTGACATGAGTATACACATATTGTTACAGATATATACATATACACAAGAATACACATGCATATACACATACACATACACATACACATACACACACACACATCCATGTCTGTATGCAAATTACAAAAACTGTTCTATAACATCTCAACTGTATACTTCCTGTACAGTGGTATTCTATGCTATCTTCGATGTCAAACCCTCTAACACCCCAACCTCAACCTGCAAATCTCAACCCGAAGCCCCGTACCCAGTAGCCCTCAAGCTTCCATCCCTTGTTCAGTGAAGGCCCTGAGTAGAAAACCCGGACAGCGCACACCTTTCTTCACAATGCAATACGGGAGTTTCCGAACATAGGGGACCCTAATATAGTACCCAAAATAGTGGGATCCTTATCATTAGGGCCCCAAGGTGAGGTACCCCGAATTTTCGGAAACTCTCATACTGAGCCATACTGCGCCAACCGTCAGACGCGCCCCAGGAGACGACGGATGCACCACTCATGCCGCGAACGTTGCTTGGATCTGCCGCACGTTCTTCAACTGATCTTGCACCCAACTGCTGTCACCACCACAGTCAGCATCACCCCAGGTGACGACGGAGCCATCGTTCAGGATGGCCGCGAAAGCACTGTCAGTCGATTGAACATGGCGCACATTCTTCAGCTGGTCCGTCACGGCAGAGTTGTCACCACCACGGTCAGCATCACTCCAGGCCACGACCGAACCCTCATTCAGGACAGCAGCAAAGGCCGCACCCGTTGCCTGCATCTGCCGTACATTCTTCAGCTTATCTCTAACGGCACTACTGTCACCACCTTCAGCAGCATTACCCCATGTGACAACAGAACCATCGTTCACTACCGCAGCAAAGGCCGTGCCGGTTGCCTGAATCTGCCGCACATCCTTCAGCTGATCCGTCACGGCACAGTTGTTACCACCACAGTAAACATCACCCCAGGTGACGACGGATCCATCGTTTAGGGTTGCGGCAAAGGCCGCAATCGTCGCCTGAATCTGCCGCACATTCGTCAGCTGATCTTGCACGGCACTGCTGTCACCACCACAGTAGGCGTCACCCCAAGTTACAACGGATCCATCATTCAGCACAGCAGCAAAGGCTGCGCTCGTTGCCTGAATCTGCCGTATGCTCGTCAGCTTCTTTTGAACTGCACTGCTGTCGCCACCATCGGCAGGGTTTCCCCATGTGGCGGAGGAACCATTGTTCAGGATGGCAGCAAAGGCACTGTCAGTTGATTGAACATAGGACACATTCTTCAGCTGATCCTGCACTGCGCTGCTGTCCCCACCACAGTAAGCATTGCCCCAGGTGACGACAGCCCCGTCATTTAGAATAGCAGCAAAGGCCGCGGCCGTTGTCTGAATCTGCAGTACGTTTTTCAATTTGTGTTGAACGGCACTGCTGTCACCACCATCAACTGCATTGCCCCAGGTGACGACAGAACCATCGCCCAGGATGGCCGCAAAGGCGCTGTCAGTTGATTGAATATCACACACATTATGAAGCTGATCTTGCACGGCACTGCTGTTACCACCATACTCATCATCACCCCAAGAGGCGACGGATCCATCAGTCACAATGGCGGCGAAAGCCGCGGCCGTCGCCTGAATCTGCCGCACAGTCTTCAGCTGATCTTGCACCCAACTGCTGTCACCCCCACAACAGGCATCACCCCATGCGACGACGGAACCATCGATCCGGATGGCAGAAAAGGAACTGCCGCGGGTTGGACTCAACATGCTTCACATTCTTCAGCTGACCTTGCACTGCACTGCTGTCACCACCACTGTCAGCATCACCCCAAGTGACGACAGAACCATCATTCAGAATTGCAGCGAAAGCCATGCACGTTGCCTGAATCTGCCGTACATTCTTCAGTTCGTCTTGAACGGCAGAGCTATCACCGCCTTCAGTGGCATTGCCCCAGGTCACGACAGACCCGTCGTGTAGGATCGCGGCAAAAGCAGCACCGGTTGCCTGAATCTGCCGTACACGAAACAGCTGAGCTTGCCAGGCACTGCTGTCACCACCAGCATCGGCATCACCCCAGCTGACGACGGAACCGTCGCTCAGGATGGCAGCAAAGGCAGCATGATTCCCCTGAATCTGCCGAACGTGCTTCAGCTGATCCCGAACTTCGCGACTGTCACCGCCATAGTCAGCCTCACCCCAGGTGACGACGGAACCATCGCTCAGGATAGCAGCAAAGGCAGTGGTTGCGGCCTGAATCTCCCGCACGTTCATCAGCTGTTCTTGCACCTCACTGCTGTCACCACCTCTGTTAGCATCACCCCAGGTGACGACGGATCCATCGCTCAGGATGCTAGCGAACGATGCGAAATTCGACTGAATCTGCCGCACGTTCTCCAGCTGATCTTGCACCCAACTGCTGTCACCACCTTCTAAGACATTACCCCAGGTCACGACAGAACCATCGCGCAGGATGGCAGCAAAGGCCGTGGCGGTTGCCTGAATCTGCCGTACATCTATCAACTGATCGCGCACAGCACTGCTGTCACCGCCGCAGTCAGCATCACCCCAGGTGACTACACAACCATCATTCAGAACAGCAGCGAAGGCAAGATTGTTTGATTGAACAAACTGCACATTCTTGAGCTGATCTTGCACGGCACTGCTGTCACCACCACAGTCTGCAGCACCCCAGGCGACGACAGATCCATCGCCGAGAATTGCCGCAAACGCGTGGCCAGCATCACTTATTTCAACTGCTCGAATCTGCAACGTCAGCGAGTCTCCATTCCGCAGCCTGGCTTTCTTGACCAGGATTCCACTATCCAAGATGCCTCCGGTGGAGTTTAAGAGTCGCCCGCTTCCAACTCCTAAGGCTCTTTGCGCACGGAGCTGCAGAGATTCCACGGACTCCTCCGGATCTGCATCCAACGACGCTGTCTTTCCGCTTATGAGGCTGACCTCAACAGTCAGTGACATGCGGTGATCCTCCCCTGCCTTGCCCACTCTAGACAATCCCAAGCTGTAGGTTCACATACCTATAGTGCATAGACTTTGGCCGCAATTAGGGGGGGGATCCTGTATTGCAACTTTAAGGGTCATGTGATGCATTACATAAGTGCAAGGACCCTGACGGCAAGTTAAGTCCTCAGTGCTTGAAAGAAGTGAAATGCAGGTGCACTTGCAGGGGCAGGCCCCTTCAGCCCTAAACCCGAAACGATAAGGCCCATCAGAGTTTGAAGATTTACCTGTAGTCTCCGTTGTAGTTCCGTTTTTTGGTTAACCAATTTTATGGAATAGAGTTTTTGGTTAAACAAAAAAAGGAACTGCAATGGAGACTATCGGGTAATCACTCTTAGCCTGAAACGGTCCGGACTAAGGGTTCGGGGGGGCTGTAGGGCTTAAAGCTTCAAGGCCTGTCGGGGTTCGTGATTCGTGATTCCAACTTTTAGGGCTGATGTACAGTTCTACCTATAGTCTCCATTGTAGCTCCTTTTTTTTGGTTATTGGTTAATCAAAAACTCTATTATAGGATCCTAACCATAAAATTGGGTAACCATAAAAAAGGAACTACAATGGAGACTATAGGTAGGATTTCAAGAGGGAGGACTCGAGCCACCTGACATTCGACCGGGATGTCCCCCGTCTGCAAGCACAACTGCGGGGCATCTCTCAAGAAGTGCTTCTACCTAGGGGGCTCATACCCTACCCCTTTTCTTAGGTTCCCTACGTTTCGAGACAACAGAGTGCCCTTAAACAGGGGTTTATATAGGACCCATGGCTGAGGCCCTAAACCCAAAAACCTAAAGCCCTCTAAAGGTCTCACCGAACCCCCGGGGCACCTCTGAGCTGCCACTCGGCCCGAAATCCAGCACCTGTACTTGAAGGATGAGGGGTTTGGTAGGGTTTAGGGTTTAGGACTAAAGGCTTTTTAGGGTGTTGAGGGTTTGGGCCAGAAGAATTTTAGTTTGGGGCTTACAAATGTTGCTGGGTGTTTTGGGTTTGGGGCTTCGGTTTCGGACTCTCGCCCTGCCCCAACGAGGCACAAACAGACCCTCCTGGAATATGGAAGTCATCGAGTAAGCTCACAGGCGTGTCATGCTTCTATGGGGGCTTCTTTGGTGCATAGACGAGTTGTTTCCCTGTAGCTATACAAAAATCCTGGATGCATGGCTTATGATACTGCGCTTTGAAGTAACCAGAGAGAGAGAGAGAGAGAGAGAGAGAGAGAGAGAGAGAGAGAGAGAGAGAGAGAGAGAGAGAGAGAGAGAGAGAGAGAGAGAGAGACACCACTAGGACCATCCCGACGACCAGGACGAGCACGCCAACCAAGATGACACCGACCAACAAGACCACCAGGAGACCCCAAAACCCGTACACCCCAAGCCCCTGAACCCCTAAACCCCTAAACGCTACAAACCCTAAACCATAAGCCCTAAACCCCTAAACCGCCCCTAAACCCTACAAACCCCAAACCATAAGCCCTAAACCCCTAAACCCTAAACAACCATAATTAACCCAAAACCCCAAAACCCTAAGCCCTAAACCCTACCGCGAGGAGACCACCTGGAGACGGCCTGACCAGGAGACCACGTAGAGACTCCGGGGGACCACCCAGCAAAACACCGAATACTGCGCAGACAAACCAAAAACCACAGGAGACAATTAAATCCCTGAACCAAGGACCTCTAAATTAAATCAATTCACATAATCGCTCTAAATCTCTCATCCCTAAACCCCCAAATCGAGACCCTAACCCTTTAACATAAGCCTTAACCACCAGCAAAGCACCTAAGCCCTAAACCCGAAACCCTAAAAATAGCCCTACCCCTCAGCCTCTAAGCTCCGTAACTCCAAACCCTATACCCTAAACCCTAAATCCTAAACCCTAAATCCCTAAACCCTAAACCCTAAACCCTAAATCCCTAAACCCTAAACCCTAAACCCTAAACCCTAAATCCTAAATCCCTAAACCCTAAACCCTAAACCCTAAATCCTAAACCCTAAACCCTAAATCCTAAACCCTAAAACCCTAAATCCCTAAATCCTAAACCCTAAACCCTAAATCCCTAAATCCCTAAACCCCAAAACCTAAACCCTAAATCCCTAAACCCCGAAACCCTCATGCCCCAAGGCCCCGAAACCCCTCGGCCCCAGGGCTCGCACCAAGTGAGGCCCCCAGGCGGACTGACTTGCCGGAGCTGGGGCCGGCCCAGTAGGTACTGCAAAGATTTACAGTAGAAGCCAGAAAGTTGGAACATGGCTTTAGGAGGATTAGTGCTAGGATCCCTTATACTTTGCTTTAAGGGCATGAGGCTAATGATGTTCCAACTTTTTGGCTTCTACTCTAGGGAGTTTAGGGTTCAGTTTCTTTTTTGGGGGGGGGCCTTTTCGAACTGCAGGGTTCAGGGGTTTAGGGTTTAGGGTTCAGGGGTTTAGGGTTTAGGTTTAGGGTAGAAGCCAGAAAGTTGGAACATCAGAGTCCTCATGCCCTTAAGGTAAAGTATAAGGGATCCTAGCACTAATCCTCCTAAAGCCATGTTCCAACTTTCTGGCTTCTACTGTAGGGAACTTAGGGTTCAGAGGTTTAGGGTTTAGGGATTTACGGGTTTAGGGTTCTTTTTTGTTGAAGCCCCTTTTCTACATGGGCTTAGGGTTCCATGGGCTCTTTTCCATTTACGGTTTAGGGTTTTGTATTGTTTTCTCGCAGGCACACCTTCAATCCAACCTGTACTGCAACATGAAGACCTTGAAATGAAGTCTCAAGGAACGTATGCCTCCTCAAGACTGTACCCGGCACGCAGGGTACGCCGCATAAAATGGAAAACAAACCGAATCAGCATCAGAAGATATGTTCAGGTGTGTTTAAATTCTTGTTTGGTGGGTAATAGGTGTGCGTGTGAGCTTGTAGTTGTTAGGGCTAGTTAACATGATACCAGGACCCCCAGTAACCTAGTAAAACGTGCTCCCGCTCTGGTATTGGGTGGTTTCATAAGGAACCTCAAAAGCCTCTTCGGAGACTTCTAATAATGCATGCTTTGAATGCAGATGCAGCAGCTGGGGACTTCAAGCTCAGGGCTTGCGGAGCAGGTTTTGAGCCACTCGAGCTTCTCAAGGAATTCCTCCACAGCGATGTCCTCGCACGGACGGGCGTAGAGCTCCTCAAGTTCAGCTTCCCGCCTTGTGTTGGTACGCGAGAAGGTCGGACTTCGCTTTCTTCGCAAAACGAGATTTGAAGCCCTTGTGCTCGGGCCTTCAAGGTTCTCTTCAGACAGGTGAGGATGTAAGGTGCGTTGAAAGGCTGTCGAAGTGTAGAAGTAGGGACCATACCCTCCCCTAAAGGTCCATGTACCCAAATAGTGTACACTTTTGGGCCCAATGTACCCATATAGGGAGTACTTTACGGCCAATATATATACTATTTAGGTACATGGACCCTTAGGGCTCCTGTCCGCGGCATTCCGGCATCCAGCTTAGAGTCGAGCCTCAACACGGTCCTCGATGCGGGGCTGTGGCCACGCCATGGGCTCTGAAATGATCACCCACGCCCACACCCTCACATAGCCCCTACTCTACGGGCACTAACAGTTAGAGTAGGGTGTGGGGGCGATTATACTGTAATTATAACATGGAACTGCCCAAGATAGTACATGTAATTTGTAAGGCCCCGAGAGTACTCTATTAAGACTCTTCACTCCACCCTGTAGCCACAGTCCCAAATCCCAAACCACAGGGGTCCTCGTACCTCAGTATCGTAGGCTCTTACGGCCCCAAAAAACAAAAAAGCACACAAAGGCTTAGGGTTTAGGGTTTAAGGTTTAGGGTTTAGGGCTTAGGGTTTAGGGCATACAGCATGGCTTGCAAGACCACCTGAAACCCTGAACTGCGGCGTCCCAGCCCCTATCCTATACACCTTGAGAGCCCTATCTATTAAAATAAACAGCATGTAGTGCATATTCCCTAGGGGTCCAAGTACCCAAATCGTAGGTAGGGTTTCAAGGTCCAAAAACCATGCAGAGTATGGATTTTGGGACCTGAAACCCTACTATTTGGATACTTGGACCGTCTGGGATTGGGCTTATGTACCCAACTTCCGAGCTCCTTTCTTGGGTTTTAGGGCTTTAGGCTTTTTTTTGTAGTAGGGGGAGGGCTTAGGGTTTAGCTTGTCCTTCTGGGCCTATATAATCTTCAAAAGCCTATATAAGTGTAGGGTTCCTTAAAGCGATCTATAGGGCTCCTTAGAGGGTTTAGGGTTAAGGGTTTAGTTCCACCCGAAGCGAAGTGCCCTCAGCTAGCGGATCCTGCACATATCCTAAACTGACTATCCTGAACGTCTGCCATCAATTCTGAACCATGACCCGTTTTTTAACTGTAAACCCTTGGAAATCCCAAAAGAGAGCCCTT
>CAJNDT010005972.1:0-2500 GCA_905221615.1 Symbiodinium sp. CCMP2592
GCGCTGAGGGCCGCGTTCAGCGTGGGCTAAGTGACAGTGACAGAGGGCCGAAAAGGGCGAAGTAAGCAAAGGGGCTCTGAACTGAACGCAGGGGAGCCCTCGGATTTAGAGGGTGTAGATGCTTGTAGAAGAAAGCTGTTGTCTTGAAGGCTCTTTTTCCTCCGCTTACCTGATATCTAGCAATGTCTGAAGACAGGAGCCTAGAGTCTTGGAGCTTCAGGGCAGGGCTTCGGGGTTTGGACACAAGGAACTCCCTTCATCGAAACCACACGACAGTCCACGAGAACCCAAGCTGGAAGTTCTGATTTGCTTCTTCGGCCTCGCGGAAATCCTCCATGGAAACTATAGACAGTGTTCAAATCAATCCAAGGCACGACATCGGGGACCTCATGCCCACGGACGTCAGTGAAGTAAGAGAGCGCTCTCTCCCAGTGTCCCTGCAAGCAGAAATCATGTCCACATGCACGATAGAAAACCAATGTCCATGCGAAATCGGAATGATGACTCCGGAAGCACAGGAGAAAAAGATTACCCCAAAAGGTCCGAAAACGAGACAACAAACAGCTTTCAGAAGCTGAGAGACCACAGTCTTCGGACAGGAGGCACAACTTCCCAGCGTGCTCACCACGGTGTTATGGACCTAGGACCCGGACAAAACTTGAGCTCAGGGCTGAGCCGAACTGAGGGCTTCGGAGTTACGAATATTCCACATCTTCCTGCCCTTGACATGGTGGCTGGGACCCTAGGCCCTAGGGAGTATGTATGTGCGATCTTTGGGCCCAAGCCTAATTCTCAAGGACTTCTCAAACCCGCTGGTCCTTCGAAGCTCTAGACTCCCAGCTCCCCAAAACCAAGATCTCGGCGACACTGAGGCTGGCCACTCATTGCGGCTGATCATCGGCTAATCCGTTCAGGCAGGGCCAGTCCCAAAGAGAAGGACCTGGTACCTAACACATGCTCCTGCAGCTACAATTACAAGCATCCCAAGCACAAAGACCCTCGTGAAAGATGGGACCCAGCTCAGCGGCGTGCATGCCCAGCTTCAGCTGCCGCGACACTGCCTCACCACGCTTCGGGCTTAGGGCTTAGAGGGACTGAACTTCTGAATAGGCTTCTCGCACCCTGAAGACGACACACTTCTTGAGACTACAACTTGCTAGCATTTCGCTCTTCAGGCTGACAAAGCTGGGATCTGCCTTCTCCAAGCAACTGCACGATCTTGAAAAGCGAAGAGCTGAATGAAGTTTTCATACGTCTGTCAGATCCGATATGTGGATGAGCCGAATCTGTCTGGAGCTCTACGTAGAAGCGCGAAGAAGAGGCACCTTGAGGAAAATGAAGTTCCGGCTCTTCTTATGACCCAAGCAATGCGCAATGTGCCCGCGCCTCGTCCAGCAAAGCCAGCACCTGCTCCCAGAGTTCCTGGCAGCCGTCCCGGGAGCGACAGACGCTGCTTGTTTGGCGCACTTCTGGGCCTTCTGATCTGCGAAAGCACCCATGGCCGTCCCAAAAGACACGACGTCAGGGTCGGGGCCGAAGCCTGGGCTGCTTGGGTTGTGGAGCAGGGATTCAAGATCCGAGGTTTGTCAAAGTATACCATCTCAAGTCACAAAGCCCATGTCTATCATGCACTCTGGACGCCCGGGCAACAACTCGGGAGGATTGCCAACATCATCACCACCACCCACGTCAATGATAGCATCGCCATCATCCTAGAACGTCCTTCGTCCTCCTCAAATCCCGGCAAGCAGCGGCGGAGGCCACCGAGAATTGCCGACGCAGCTTCCCAGGCCCCTGTCCCGAACAGAGCTCGGGGCTTCTGGATTTCAGGTGCGGGTCTCTCGTCTTAGGATCTAGGATTTCAGGTTTCTGGGCTTAGGAAATCACTGCTGTATTTAGCGCCGGAGGTCGCGTACCATCATCGGCACCTTCACCATGCTGAAGCTGTCTTGCCCTGAAGACGAGCAGTGATGGAAACCCGAAGAGTGCGGGGAATGCACAACCGAACAAGCTGGCTGCTTTCGGTGCACACGAAACATCCACAACCGTGCACACATACGCTGCTCACGTATCTTACAGACAACCGACTGAGCTGCAAACCCCTCGACATAACCAGCAGTCCGAAAAATTGGGAGGAGGCTACATCATCCCAAAAAAAACCCAACCTACTCATCCAGGGACCTAAGAAATGTCACACTTTCTCTGCGAATTCTGTGGCGGGCACCAGTGCGTGCGCAGCCAGCGAGGGCTGCATTGCGGGCCACGAGCGCAGGGCTCAGGGTGTGATGACCTCCAGAATCTCTCTTCGAGACACTGCCAGGCTGGCGGATCTGTTCGAAGGAAAGGTTTCAGAAGCTGTTTTTGCGCCACGAGCTCTCCACGATGCAAAGGATGAGAGGCTGAAAGGATCCACGAAGCACCCGCGAAACGACCTGCTACGACATCGAAAAGACGACCCTGGAAAGTTGGAGCTGTGCTTCCAAAACGCACCATGTTGACC